>VZUA01068874.1:9201-22112 GCA_013401035.1 Horornis vulcanius
AGGACATCAGGAGACAATACCCATTCAGGTTACAGATGTCCCTCCCATTCACCACAGAGACTGGTAATACTTCTTTTTTTTGATTACTCCTAATGTTTGCCTTGACCATTTTGTAGATTATGGTGCAGGGCTGTATCTAATTGGGAACAGTGGTCTGTAAACCTTTTGATAAATTCAACTGGTATCATTGACACTGACTGACTCCAGTTTAGGATCTGGATTTTTTATTAGTTTTAACCCTATTAAATAGAGAACATTTAAAAAATAGTNATAATTTTATTATTCAAGGAGGTTTGCCCACAGCTTTTTTCACCCATGGTTACAGCTGCCTTGTTAGTAATACCTGAGAGGCTCAGTCTCTCAGGTAAGGAATTTTGTCTGGTGCCAACAGGTGAGGCACTTGAGAAACAGCTGTTGCTTCCTTCTCTGCTGTAATAGTGTGAAGTTCTTAAGATTGCTGGAAACACTGGGTTTACCTGGCCTACACAGCAAGAGACAGTTTTTCATAATGACTCAGGGAAAAACCTAAGGTCACTAACACTTTATTTGTGGTTATGTCCTTAAGATCTCTCCTTTGCTGCTCTGTACCTGTTGCTCCACAGAGGGGCCATTTTTAGCATAAAAAACCCCAGGACATCAGCAAAAGACTGTAAAATCAGTCTCTACAGAGCTCTTTCCTGCCTCCCCTTTAAACATATCTCTAACAGAGGGCCTTACTCCAGCAACACCAATATGAGCTTTCAAGACCTCTTGCTCCCTACCTGTGAGTGCCAAGATGTGAAACAGGAACAAAGACAATTCAGAATAAACACTAAAAATATGGTTAAGCCTCATGATCAAGACAAACATCAGGCTTAAAAGCATTCTGTTAGTGCAAACGACTGCACATATAAACCAACTCAAAATCTAACTTGCACATTACATGGCAGTAGCATTTTTACAATCAAGCTTCTAAGAGTTCAACAAAACCTTAATAAAAGACAAAAGTAGGGCAGAAAAGATGAATTAAGGGTAGAAAGCTACAGGATTTGCCCTCCAAACTTTCCAATGGGGGAAATCCATCTCTTTTAGCATAAATGTGTGCAGTTTTACAGTGGTCCTGCTTCTGCATGAATTTCAGAATACATTTACTAGAAAATTCATTACATGAAACATTTATCCCATGAATAAATTAGAGACTCTGAATTACAGTGCAATAAAACTTTTGCTGCTAGAAAGATTTTTATGGGTGAAATAATGTGAAAATTAGTAACATTAAATATGATTCTTCTTAACCCAGAATAGTCACCACACAATTATTTTGACATGTTCTGGCATACATCATCATAGATCTAGTCAAATAGTGTTATAGAACAGATTTGGAACCCTTTTATAAACCATCAAGAAACACACAGAAAAGGGCAATGGAGAAGCAAGTTTTCAATCTTGAACTGCTGAAGAGAGCAATTTTTTCCAATCCATTCCAGATAAGCAGGATGACTTTTTTTTTCTAAAGGGTTTTGCTCAGTCCTTGAGTGGATGAGCAAACAGTTTCACTTTTGTATCTGGGGTGTGTGTGATGCTCCAGGATGGGGCAAATGCACTGAGGGCAAACCTCCCATGGCATTAAATGGGAAGTCTGCTGTGCTGAGGCATAGGCTCACTTCTCTAATAAAAAATTCTAAGCTTAATACAAACACAGAGCTGCTCTGTGCCATTAGATCGGGCACTGATAAACCCATTAATGAAGTGTCAGTGCTGAGCTTTTTGGGGGCCAGATCCCAGCAACCTTCTTCATGCAGAACAGGGATCTGCATTGTTGAAAGATGCTGCTGCTTCCTAAGCATAAACTCATCTAAAACTTTAAACTCTTACTGGAAGGTATATTGTACACTGAAATGCAGTCTAAAGCTAAACTGACAATGCAGGCGAGTTCTTTCACCTACAGTTCTCACCCTAAGACAACCTAACCCTGGACAAAATGCTCAATATTTTAAGTGACTAAAAATCTGCTGGGATGAAGGGTATTGACAGAATTTAAATCTAACTTCAGAAAGCAGAATTTCCTTATCCTATACTTTCCAAAGGCTGATGGAATCCCCACGTGTCACAGAGCTGCTCAGTTGCTTCCAAACACTTGTGCCAGGCTTGCAAGAGAGGTGTTCCTGCTTAGAATGCTTGTTTGAGAAAGAAAATAGATTATTTTTGCTTTATAGTGGAAGGTATTTAAGGGGAAAAGAGATGCATGTATTTTATTTGGGCATTTCCCTATTCATAGATTTTTTTTTTGTCTTGTCAGGAGAACCTGGGTTTTGGCAGACTCACAGCAGACTTTGTTTATTGCCTATTCTGAAAAACAGCAATTTGTGTGGAGCTTTTCTGGAGGTGCCCCTTTCCAGACTCAAATGATTAAGTAGATGTTTATGAGTATTAAAGAATGTCTCTTTCTTAGGAGGGAAAATACCACTGATGCAACGGAAAGTGCAAGGCTGCAGAGCACTCTGTGCACAGCAGCCACTCCAACCCAAGAGTGCATGAGCACGACTGTATTCAAAGGAGGTAAATCAGACACCCTTGAATGCTTTATCTCCCTCTCTCTCTGTTTGGTTTCCCACAGCATAACTTTACACATTACCTCATGACATCTTTATAGTGGTGGAGAAAATGATTAGACTCCAGCCCTTGAAAAATCGCAAACACAGCCTCATTTGTAGCATTTGGCTGCTCTAATTAGCACATCACTGAGGGGTAATGAATAGAAGTCTGTGAAGAAACTTAAAAATTAGTACCACTAGCAGTGTTAGAGTAAAAATCAGAACTGTGAGTAACAGTACTCAGAGGATTTGGGTAATTACTGGATACTCCCAATATAAGGTCTGTCACTTGGTCCTAAGGGACTCTAAGGCTTCAACAAGCCCCAGAGGCCCAATATTCTACCCCAATAAATGAGGCTCACAAAGTTCACTCAGAGTTAAAGACAGCATCATGAGTCTATTGTTCTTTTTTTCTCTTCTTTTTAAAAAGGTGGTTCTCAAACAGCATGGAATTAGACAACCCTTTTTTTGTATGTCAATCACTGGGCTCCTCCATCTGTAATGAGATGTTATAGCTTCCATGTGTGTGAAAGCATGGAAATTACATCACTCCAATAACCAAATGTGCAAGGCCACATGGATTCCTAAAGGCCGGCAAACAGCTGCAGTATTTGTGCTCGGGTTCTTTAAACATTTCAGTGGTCTCCAAGCAATTGAAAGGTGGGGAGGGAATTATTACTCTTCAGGGGATGGTGAAAGACCTTGAGCATGTGAAAAAAAGGACAGTGCCTTCACCTGCTCCTACCTGAGCACTCAGGCCACCCATTCCAGCAGCCCGTGGGCAGTGGCACAGAGGGGCAAACATGCTGCAAAGCAGGTGTGCTCCCCTCTCCCAAAAAAAGAATGACCACTGGCCAGGGTACACCAGCCCACTCCAGGCAGTCTGGGGCAGCCTCCAGGAACCACCAAACTGACTCTTCCCAGCTCTGGGAAGTGGTGCCAGCCTGGCACTTCAGAGAACCCTCCCTCAGCTAAGCAAGGGCTTCCTCCTCCCCCATGCTGGGGAGCTTTCAATTCTGACCCATTCTACACCTGATGTGAAGGGGCTCCAGCCTGTATTTTATAACATACATTTTAAAGAAGCCCTGTAGGATCAACAACTTTTATTGCAACTTTCAGCTGCACTGTGCTCTTGTAAAGCCAGATTAAGCTGGGGTCTAAATGTCACGACCCTTTCCTCTCCCACCCCTCTACCTTCCATCATCTTTTTGTTTGTTTCTAAGTGATTTCACTCGAGACAAAATTAAAAAAAAAGAAAAAAGGAAAGAAAAAAGGAAAGAAAAAAAGGAAAGGAAGAAAAAGAAAAGAAACAAGGACCAAATCCTGTATATAAACAAAGGCAGCTTTCAGGCTTGCTTTTCATCCTGAACCGAACGGGCAAAGAGCGTCCGTGCATTTGCAAGCTTTTCCAAGTGAGCCTAGAGGGGCCTGTTTACCAGAGATCAAATCTCTGGCAAACAGCTCATTGCAGCTCTTCAAACAAGCTGAAATTATGACCTTATGTTATTGTTTCTCAAAAACCCAAACCTTTGATGTAAACTAATGTTGACCTTTCCAGCATAAATTTGACATGAAGCCACTTTTGTTTCAAACGCCCTATGAAAATTCAGCTACAGTCTGATTGGATAAAGCCTTTTTGTGAGATAATAAATAATAGATAATAAAAACTGGAGCCAATTTACTCATTGAAGTATTTTCTTTTCCTGACTGAGTATCATAATGGAACTTTTCTACCCTGGCTTGTGTTGGGCTGTCTCACACCACACTGTGGGCCCACCCAACCTGTGCTAAATCCTACTGAACTCAAAGGAAAAACCACTCAAGAATTTCAGCCTCTGATTGAAACCTAGATTAAACTAAATTAAACTTCATAACTCCCATGGATCTCTGTGGAGACATTCCTACCACTCACTTGAGCATTAGGTGGGTGTCCAAGGTGAGCTGGTGTCTCCAAAAATGACCTCAATACAATTTGGGCAGAAAGGCTCCTAATTCACCTCAGCAAGTGCTGGCTTCTGTCAGCTACAGAAAGCATGGAGAGGTGAGTTCCCAATACAAGCACCTCTGATCTACTGAACTGGTGACTCTGTTCACTCTTGTTCCACCATTCCCACCCCTGGGGATCTGCTCATCTTCTCATTCTGCCCAGCAGTCACTGGTGGGTGTAGGTATCTGCACACTCTCTTCCAACAACATATTTTATTCACCACGACTAATCTCTATCCCTTATTGTTTTGCCTATTAACTTTTAAAGTAGTAAAAGGGAATCAACAGACAAAAAGGAAGATAATTCTGCTAATTTTTCGAAGTGCTGCTATTAATATTGAGTGCTCTCCTCACCAGCTTAGCAGTTTTAAAAACCAGAAATTTAGTTGGAGAATCCAGATAAAAAATGAGCAACCTTTATGTGGAGTCCATTAACTAATCCTAAATTAAAGTGGCATTGAAATGGAACTAGAGGGATGTGCATAAAAAAGAACACGTGACGAGCACATGCACACCACATGAATCCATTATGATAAGTATTCTTCCAGTAAGAGCAAATGAATTCTTTCTGACCACACACTTAAAATGAAGCCAAACTTGTTGGGTTTTTTAATAAATGTCAAAGTATCATTTAACTGTTAAACTAGGCTTATCTTTTCCTGGGCCAAAAGACTCAAAAGACAGTGTTTCAGAGCAAAAAATCAGTGTGTATACCTATATATATATAGATAGATAGATAGATACATACATACATACATACATACATACACACACTACATATCAGCATAACTCACTGTACAATCACTACACATCAAGCAGTAAGAACCTTGCCTTTTCCTTTTGCACTCCAAATTGGGGATTCAACTCCTAGCTGAGCCTGTTACAGGAAATCTGCTCTGCTGTGTGACACACACCTGAAGTGTCTGAACTCAGTTCTGCAGAGAGTTTCTTGTGCTACTTCCCTCCATACCTGAGTAAATACAAGCTGCAAAACAAAGGTGATGAACTCAAACATTCCAGGGAAGCTCCACTGACAGCACTTCATTGCCTAACCTAAATAACTCCTTTCAGAGATCACTTGAAATAACTTTCTAATACTAGAAACATTAAGCCTTGTGTCTACAGTCTTGTTTTGGGGCCAGACTAAGAGGCCATGAATTTTTTTTGAGATATGAGATCCATGCAAATAAAACACACACTTGTGAATTTTGCTTGCTAATCATAAAGCAAGTTCCATGCAAATCACAGAAACAGTAATGACAAATTTAATGGGTTGGTCATGGCAAAAATAGCAGATTTCACAGCATGACACTGATTAAAAGACAGACAGGAAAATCACAAATAAAGACATTTAAGCTGCCAAGAAAATGATGTTTTTAAGTACTGAATTATTTCTTTATTAGTACAGTCATCCTGGATGGATATTCTGCAAAGCAGCAACACCATCATTAAACAAATCTGTAACCCAAAAAATACTCCCAGTTTTAGGAACTGTTCGGTCCTCCTAATTCTTAGTTTAGATACTGCTGAATAATGAAGTGGACAAGAATCCAGGATGACACAATGAACTTGACAGAAATGTATTTTCTGAGCACAGGCTTCCCTGAGCTGGTGCCTCGAGTCTTTATGCCAAGATCATAAAGGGTGCATTAAACCTCTCTGCACAAGGAGAAACCCCAAGGGAAGTCAAGTGCCAGATCCCAAGTATCAAATAAGGTCCCAGCTCTCCCTTATGGACTCAGGATTCATGTTTATTTTTAGCATCACTGACTCATCAGTCATTGCACTGATGTCCAACTGGTTGCCCAAAATGTATGAAAAATTCAAAGGCAAGACAGCTTTAGTGCTCAGGTCAGTGCAAAACCCCTCTGTTTTGGTGTGAGAATGGAGTTTTCATCTGACCTCAAAGCTGAACCCAGGAACAAAAAGTTACAGCTCAAGTCTCTATTACAGTGCAGACACTCTGGTGGGAAGCCAGACTTTGCACAAATTCAGGTGGTGGTCTCCTGCCCCAAACTGCTTATTATGTCATCATTCTGTGCTCTGTGACTTGGTTAGGAACTAGAATTTGCACTCGATGGAAAACTATGCTTTTCAAAAATAATAATGAAAAAAAAAAGGTCATAAAGGAAAAGCCATAG
Source organism: Horornis vulcanius (assembly GCA_013401035.1). Lineage (NCBI taxonomy): Eukaryota > Metazoa > Chordata > Aves > Passeriformes > Scotocercidae > Horornis > Horornis vulcanius. The sequence goes on from VZUA01068874.1 coordinate 15,902, forward strand.
CCAAGATCAAAATAAAAATTCTCAGGAAACCATTATAATGTCCATTACTATTATATACAAATTCACAAATACTCTGATATTATGTTCCAGAAAGAGATTACAGAACTAGAAATATTTCTGCCTGAGAATGAAATGTGTTTTACTTCAATTTGGAAAAAAACAATATATTCCATTTCGGTGGTTTACTTAACCACATGTATTCCATTTCAGTTATTTACTTTATCAGTTCTTAATGAACCTCTTATGGGGCATCTCTGAGCAAGGGAGACTCGGATGTCCTCCCTTCTCAGGAATGTGGCACAATGCTCTGTTGAGGAATGTGAGTGCAGCATCTTTTCTAGAGGGAATTAACCTGAGGCTCTTGCCCAGAAAAGTACAACACACAGTATGCTGGCTACCAGGTTTTTATACAAGTTATTTTCAATAAATAGTGGCAAAAGCCAAAGAAAACTTCATAAACATGAATGGCTCTAGCAGTTCCTGATGAAACATAGGCAATGCCTCATGCAGAAACAAAAAATTACCCCATTGCTCATTTCTCAGAGGGAGGCAGCAATTTCACAGGGTAGAAGCCACACAAGGGACAAGAACTAAAATCTTCTTCATTATTATCCACCTCTTAGTTCTGCTCATCTGTGTCTGATCAGACAGCAAAAATGCTCAGATTTATTTAGAAGTTTAAACCCCTGTTGAGGTTCAAGCCTCTAAGCCAAAAGGCTGTTGACCAAGAGTGGAAAGCTACACCTGAGATGGTTTATGGTCAGGAGTGGGAAAAAAGCATACTCTCTATTTTCTCTAGCTTTTTACACAAGAACAAGGATTAATTACTATCTATTCCAAACCATTATTTCATCTGTCAGTCTAATGCTCTGGCTTTTCCTACAATGGACGTTGGCCTCTACCAAGGCGAACGCAAAAATCACTCCCAAATACCAGCAGTAGACAATATGGCATGATGGACATTTTTAAAACCTACTGCACCCCTACATTTTTCTTGATTGCTCAACACATTGGTAGTCATTACTGCAGCAACTCATTTCAAGCCAAGAGATATAAATGTCTGTCTGTGCTGACTGGCAGGGTGCTGTAAAACAACGCTGCCAGCCAATCAAGCACACACTCTCTCTTCCTCCTTGGGGTGACAGTATATATTTTATATTTTCAGTGCTATAGCTGGGACTGATTGCCATCAATCAACACTTGGATTCTCAGTCCATCTCCACAGCGTCCACATGCTGAGTGAAAGGCCAATCTAACTCAGTATCCTTTGGTAAACTCCTGAAACTTTATTAGATTAATGTTTTTAGACAAAATAATAATCAGTTCATCAATGCAGGAAAAGAGCTCAAAAGTCTAAATGCTTCCAAAATTGGATCTTCTCTGCTTTTAAAGGTAAGCAGATGGAAAACATTTGATTCTTATTTATTACCAGTTAAATTTATGTTCCTTATTTCACCATAAACTACAAGAATTCACAAAAGTGTATCTTATTTCACTGATCTTTAATAACCTGAAAACCGGTAACAGAAACCTATAATGAAGCACCCCATATACTGTAAATTAAAAATAAATAAGAGACCTCAAAGAGGTTTTCTTCAAAAGCTGCTTCAGTTTAGTGTTTCATTTTATATATACACTAATGTTACATCTGTAAACATTTCTAAAGTATAATGCAAAGGAACTGGCTGTGCTATTATCTATTCTAAGCACATGGTTCAACATTTGTTTATGCAAACCATATAATTGGAAACTCTGTCCATTTTCTGCTTGTGCTAAATATTCTGTGTATAAATACTTTTCATAGTAGATAAATAAGGTTTTTATTTAGGTCTTATCACCTTCATATTACATATTCATTGATTTCTAAACTGCCTTAAACAGCTCTGTAGATGTGAAACATTATGAATTCAGTTTTGGCACCTTGGTATTAAATTTGCATATCAGGTCACGCACCGCTTGACATACATGCAAAATTGCACTGCGGCTATTTTATTACAACCCACAAAATATATTCAGAAACTGCATGCAGCATCAAAATAAATTAAAATGGATAAAAGACCCAATAGTGAGCCACATTTTTTTTATTGTTTAGTAGTGCCTAAAGCCATTTATATGTTCTAGTCAATAAACAAAAGTTAGACTAAAACAATTTTTAGTCTTTCTGTTATTATATTTTAATTGCAGGGGTAAATATATTTTTTCCCCTTACCAATTGTATCCTACTTAAGGCTTGAATTCTTCTAAATTGTATGCTATAAAAAGCAATGTATATGGATCACTGGCAAGCCTTCACGTTTCTCTGCATATGTCAGAATGTATATAGACACCGTGTTTCAAAAGTCAGACACACAAAGCAATATATTTGTCTAGTTGATTTTGTAGCTGAAATGTTTTTGTAACTTACTGTGAGTGCCAGGGCTGCATTTGCATGGAGACTGCATTTACACAAAGTTAAAAGTGCATCAGTCAATGCTGCTCAGCCATTATAGTGCCCTCAATATATACCAGCTAACTACCTTGGGTGCTTCATCTACAAATTGCCCTCTTTATATTCAGTAAGCTGCAGCAAAGACATTAGAAAATTAAATAGTAGGGGACACATTTTCCAATTGCCCCTCACTAGGGCTCCATTTCAATGTCTACAACACTTCAGGATAAATAATTTGGCATTTCTCTTCACTTGTACCCATGCCACGCTCACTTGGCTGCTCAGGTACCTCATCATGCCTGCAAATGGGGGCCTCAGGTGTCTCACAGACTCTCTGGGGGACAGAGGGGTGCCCACAAGGCAGCTGTGCCAGCCCAGGAGATCCCAAAGAGCCTGCCAGGGCTTGTGCTGGGAGCCTCTGCTGCTCAGCACCACAGCTGCCTTCATCACTCCTGGAAAAAACACAGCTCCCCTCCATGTAAAGCAGTGTAAGCCTCCTCTTGCTCTGTTGTGGGTAACAAGTGTCTGTGAGCACAGGGATGGACCTGTCTTCCTGAAAGTGATGCCCAGGGAAAGCTGACCTGAAACAGAGACTGGACAGAGCTGGAGAATAAAGTAGGTGTTCATTCAAAGGCCTCAAGGATACACCTAGGGCAGGACAGGTGTGAAATGTGATATTTGTACTGTCTTACCCTTCACATGAAACTGAAAATAGATGAAGGGTTTTTAAAATGCCTTTTAGGAGCTCTGTCTCTGGGTTAGAAAAAAGAGATAATCTGACACCCCATGGCATCCCTGCTGCTCCCACGTGTGCCAGGGCATCGGTGACTTTTCCTGCATCACCTGCTCTCAACCATTACTGACTCTCAACCTTGGGAGATCCATTAGAAAAAAAGGCTGGGGAGGTGATTGTTTAAAAGATTCTAAATGGCACCCTCCATCAAACCAGGGCAACAGCACAAACCAGGGAAATCCTGTAATTAACACACAATTAAATTTAGAGTGCATTTTACCGAGTCTACCTCACACTAACATGTGAGCAGCCCCATTAAGTCAGCAAACAACCTCTGGCCACACAAATGAAGCAGGTGATGACTGCCCCAGTCAGTATCTGCACTTGGGCCCTCAACCAAAACTTCTGGCTTCTAAGTTTGCTCTGTTTCTTCTCAAAAATCACAAAAGAAACCTGAACATCTAACATTCCACAAGAAAAACACTCACTGAACTCAGGGGAGAAGGATCAGAGCCTCATCTGTGGTAGCTGGTGGAGATAGACAGACCTCCTAGGAAACCTGCATGACTGCACTGAAAATCTAAGCTCATCAGCACCACTATGTTTACAGGAAAAACCTTAAAAAACCGACATAATATAACAAATTGGTTCAAAGCATCGCTACAGACCACCGTGCTAAATTCCCACATCCTTAGCAGTTTGTAAAAATGTTTAATTTATGTTTATGTATTCTTATTCAAAATGTTAGTTAACAGCCTGTAGGGACCTGGTAATAGGATCCTTTTTTCTTTTTTATGTTTATTAGCTACATTAATGACTGTTTCTGCAATTCTGCTACAAAGACTTGCGTTAATGAACGCCAATTAATTCTGAAATGATTTTAAACAAAGGGTGATGAGAATAACCAATCAACCATGACAGTGTAAAGAGCAAGCAAGCTGCTGTGACCTAATTTTTCTGTGTTGATTCTCTGCTGTCAGAGTGCATTGTTATTCATCAAGAACACCTATAGATTTTGAATATACATACTACAGTATTATAATTTTGGAAATGCTCTCTTCCTTTTCAACATGGAAAATTATTTCAATTTAAAGTATAGCTTTCAATAATATTGACTCACAAACTGCTAATGCCTCAGAGGTCAGGCAGGTCTTCAGCAGCATCACAAGGACCCTACTAATTTCAACTTCTTAAAATTTAAAAAAAGAACTGGTTGGAACAAACACTTGGAACATCTGGCCTTTCAGTCAAAAACATAACAAAGAATCATCTCCCTGTTTCAACCTGTTTAATTAGAGGCATTGTATCCATCATGTGTTTATTGTCCACAATAAATTAATCTTTTAGCCATTTAACACAATTCACAAGGACGTGAATGTAAAAGAATTTCCTGAAACCAGCAACAAGTTGAGTGATTACACTCCTGAAATAACATGTATATATGTGTCAAATCTGACCTAAAAAGTAAATAGACCATGCAGGCAGATGTGACTTACACACCTATTGTGTGAACAAACATCAAAAAAGCCATCCAAAACTGTTCTAAATTTAAACAAAATGAACTGAAATTGAGAAATGTCATTTGCTTTTTCACCTGGTGCTCCCTTTTTGTTTCCACCCCAAGAGCCTCACTAACAAAAGACAGATATTTTAAAGCTAACATTTCTATAAATCACAGACCAGGTTCTAGCACTTCATTTTGTAATGGCCTTATGGTAGAGAATGGACCTTCCTTATGAACATTCATAAATGTTCCCTTTTGTCCAACATACCAAGTGACACAAAATTTATGACACAGCAAAAATTCACTTTTTATTGGTGGTTTTTCAACCGAAGGTAACACCATTGCCTGACAAAGATGCAGAAAATCATTAAGCCTACAAACTGAGAAGGCCTCTACCAAAGAAATTACATGACCATTCCTATAGGATCATCCTACAGAACACAGAAGAATATGGCACAGGTTACAAAAGGTACTACTAAATGACAAAGCAGTAGACAGAAAAAGATCAGCAGTAAAAACATTTTTTGGAGTCTGCTAAGTGGTGTCATGGACAGACTGTGGAGCAGAATGAGTGGAGGTGCAGAAAGGGAGCTGCATCTCCTAAGGACAACATAAACAATGTGATTACTGACACTAATTAACAGAGGCAGCATTTGTACCACGCCTATCCCCTGTGTCACTCATGCCCTGTTACAGGCATCCACATCCACATCCAGCCCCTCTCCCCACTCCACCTGTGCAGCCACATCTTTTGTGAGCTTGTCTTCCTTCCCCAGCCACGCTGGCATCCCTAAAACAGGGACCCCTCCAAAGATGGACCTCCAAAAGTCTAAATTCTGACAAAACCTAACTCAGTGCAAGTACTTAAATTCCTTAGGGACTTAAGCTTTGGTGCTGATGCTGAGACAACTGCTCCTTCCATCCCTCATCTCAGGATAAAGAGGAGGGAAATGTATATGGGCCTATACATGAGGTTCTGCTCTCAGAGAACTACATTTGAAGGGTTCTTCATGTGTCCACTAACATATTGCAAATCCAAATCTCATTTCAGCATCTCTGTGCAACAGCAGATGCTCTCAGTTTACCATGGGGATGCCTTTTATCCCTCAGAGAAGCACAGCTGAAGTAACTTCCTTGAAAAAAAAAAAAAAAAAAAAGGCAGGAAAAGAATAAGACAAGAAGCTCTGGCACACAAATCTTTTTGTTCACTTCTCTACAGGCAATCCAGAGACTGCTATTCTCAGCACACTATGAAAAACATTCTCCTGAAAGAGCACACAAAGGGCTGCATTGGTTTCACTGGGAAATACTCATTTTTACTGCTTTACTTGAGTAAGACAGAGGGCTGGATCCTCAATGCCAGAGGCCAAACTGAGATGGGCTTTGGTGTCTGTGTGAAATGCAGGCACAGGCTGGGGCTGCCTTTAGAGGACAGCAATGCATTCAGCCTCCAAACACAGCAGAGCCAGCCAGTCCCAGCCTGATCCACGAGCAGCATTCCTCCCTCAAACAGCCAACTGTGGGCCTGGTATTTCTGAGCCTGAGA
>VZUA01068874.1:30371-55170 GCA_013401035.1 Horornis vulcanius
CCTTAGTGTGGTGTAGATCTAAGTGCTCACCTATGTACTGCTAATCTATAATTTTGGATTTGTACACATGCACAAACACACAGAACACAAACTGGTGAAATCACTGCCAGAAAAATAATCATCTATGAAGTCCATAAAACCTCAAGTTAATACAGTGCAGAAGTCAATTTTACTCCCAGTATTTTGAAGAAACAAGTGCCCACAATCACACCCCTCGTCACCATGCAGAGTCCCACGTGAGCTAATAGGAAAACAAATAAAATACAAGGCCTTCCCACAGCCAGGATCCCATGTAAATCTGGCTTTGTTAAAGGACAATCCTTACAGTGGTTCAGCTGGGAGCAGTATTTCCTATGTATTTGACACAAACAGCCTTTTCTTCAGCATCAGAGCTGCTTATCTTATCTCAGCTACTTGTTCTCAAACAAACGTATTTTTTGTGGTCAATGAAAGGGGAAATCCCTCTCTCTGTTCCTGCCTCTTCCCCTCTGCCCTTCAGTGACCTGCCCATCTGCCTTGCCCTAGAAACTAAAACGACTGGAGCAGCCAAGAACGTGAGAATTGTCCTGAGCACCCATTTCTGAACCCCCATCCAAGGTTTGTTATGGAAACTCTTCCAGGCTTGGCTGTAAAGATCAGCTCCCTTTCAAGGAAAGCTGCCTCCAGCCCTGACAGAAATTTTCCCTTCTCAAAGAGCTGGAGAGTGCAGCCCATGGTGAGGAGGAGGCAGGGACTTCTCCATTCCTGTCACCTGCTGATACAACCTAACAAAACTTCACATATTCAGAGACCACACCTCAACCAACCAAAACACAGCAACTGGGGAAGCTCAGATTTCTTTCCAAAGTGTGCTCCTCAGAAAAACTAAAATGCTAACAGAAAGGCACTGTCTTTACTATTTTTTTTTTCTAGCACCTGGCTCTTGCAACCAAGCAAAGTCAATAGTAATATGATATTCCTGATTTAGTTAAATCATTTAGCATCTGAAATCTGGTTGCTTATCTGAAGTCTTCATTGTAGCTAAAACATTGGCTCTGAAAAAGGGGATGAAAATTATAAGTAAATAGGCCATCTCTCACAAAATCTGATACTTGGGACTAGGGACTCACAGAATTCTAATAACAGCAGAAAAAACCCTCCATTATTATCAAAATAAATCAAATATATTCAATATATCAAAGTATATTAAAAACTGCAGAAAACAATTTTCTTGATGAAATGCAGGTGCAGTTACATCGTAATAAAATGTGTTTATGAAAACAGCATTTGCAAATTTTAAATTTTCCTCTCCTCTGAAGAGGAGTAATTCTCCACATCCTACTCTCGCTTTCAGTCCTAAATAAGTTTAATTCAGACTGACCATTTGTGGCAAATTTTGCTACTTCTAATCAAAATTGGAAAGCCTTAGTCCTCATGTGGATTTATTGGGATTACCCACAGCAATAATATCACAAAAGGGCAGGACAGGTCTAGCCTGGCTGTATTTTACCATCGCCTCAACACCCCACAGAAAAGGGTCTGCTTCTCAGTCTGGTTTATTTTGTTTAGCTGTAGCACAGAGAATTGGGTATTTTATGTGTCAAGGCACTGGCAAGAACCAGTTTATCACTACATGGAGGGGAAAAAGCAATAGCACTTGTATGTAAAATGTAGTGGGATTTAAATGCACTGCTTTGTATTCAGCATGCAGAAACTTGGTGAAAGCAGCCCTGCCTCCATTGCACTCCGCCCAATCATTTTCTGTCTGGTAGTGGAAGAAATAATTTATGACAACAAAAACACGTCAGCCAACCATTGGCACAGGCAATGCATATCCCCTTATTGGCTTTTTGTCACTCCACAGACCTCAGGAAACTTCAGTGGTCAAGGTTTGCTCTCAGAAACACCGGCAGAGCTCAAAATCCCGCATTTCCAACCTCTGGATCTGCAAACCATTTGTGGTGCTGGCCATAAACCCGTGTTAAACGCTGACCTTTGTGATCAGAGGATTGTGGCACGAATGATGCGGTTGCTAGGATAATTGTTTGGAATAAAAAGTACCCTTTTTAGTGTTTCCCTAGCTGAATTTGGGCCATATTTCATGTCAGTGTGTAACTGCATGTGTTGGCGGCAGGGAAAGATGTTACAATCTCTCTTTATTCCAATGCAAAATAAACTGTGAAGTTTTTCTTCACAAGGAAGCCGCTTCAGAAAGCTACTCCTGGATGCAAAGAGAGGTTCAAAATTAACCATCTTCAAGTGTAAGTAGCATATGCTAGTACCAATTATGTTTTTGGGGGAAGTGTCAGGATTTCTGATGACAGGAAAGTTAGGGTTTCTTGACATCAAAAAGGATTAAACTGAGTTAAGGTTACCAAGATGTGAAGGAAGCCTTCATTCAGGATGAACTCTAAGGAATAAAATCCAAATCTTGATTCCCCCAACCTGAGGATTCTTATGATTTTTTTAAGTTTCCAAAGTATACATTAGTGTTTTAACATATTTAAGAAAGAACTATCTCAATGTTTATATTTTAAATACTGGCAAATATAAATGGATGCCAGGGTATTTACAAACAGAAGTTATTGCCAGCTTGTCTTGTGGATTTAAGCATCACAGCTTGCAGTTCAGTGAAATATAACCCAATGAGTTTACACATCTGGGGGATATAACAATGGGAAATTATTCTGAGGACATGTGCAAGGGAAAGTAGCATCTATCAACTGAAATATGTTTAGACTGGCAGTATTAATTGGCAGCATTAATGGGGATTGAGGCTTAGACCTATGATCACTGCCTTCTCTCAGAGATCTTTGTGAATCCAAGCAAAATTTCCAGGCTCATTAGCCTGGAAAGGGACTGAATCTGTGCTTGTCTTGCCTCTTCCTCCCCCAGCTCCCCAAACCTTTTCTTTAAGCTCATTGTTACAGGACAAACAGCTCCGTGAGCAGCACCCGTAGAAAAAAATGAAAATCACCACCTACCTTTTTAACTTTCCTGAACTGATTGTACATAAAATTATCCCCACTAATGTGATTGTGGGCGACCAAACCTAAAATGCAACTCCAAGAAAGCTCTTGGGGATGGTTTCTATGTGCTCTTTTGTGTGAAAAAGAACAGCCATGCCCTCCTCAGGAAGAGAAATGGAGACTCTGTGGGCCAACCATGGCCTCTCATCCTCAGTTTGGAGTTTGGTATCTACAATGCTACCACAGGTATCTCTACCTGCCTTGTGTGTATTAATTAAGTGATATGGATACTGTTTGTTCCATTTACATGCTTACCTAAATTTATGGTATTTTGCTGCTCTTAAGATTCAGTGTGAGAGAATGGAAAACAAACTTTGCAATGACCCAGCAGGAAGAGAAAGGCAGAAGTGAATTCCTCTACTCACAACAGGGGACCTGGTCTTGGTAGTTGCTACATCACACTGATTTTCAAAGGAGAGATTTAAAAACTTCCTTTGGCCTGAGATGAAACTCTTAGAATTTTTAAACTGTTTTTCTCTCGTTTTATTATATGAGGGAACAATCCAGTGTTTCTTTTAAAATGGGAAATGGTATCACTCTGCCATAACAAAAGCCTGGTTTAGATTGGTTTATTGCCCAATTTTTAAATGCACATTGCCACAGCATTTCAGAGGAGTGTATTTACATTTACCTTTCTAAAACACACAGTATATTATGTTGCAGTTAAAACCCCACAAACTCAATCTGATATTTCTTCACTAATTTATTCCCAAGCCAATATGTATTTTAATGTTCCAAACTGTTGCTAATTAACACATGGAAATATTTTAACATGGATTTTGATTAATTCCATTTAACAGTCTAACCAGTGCTAAAGCATATGTGGTGTGTCATTTCTTTCTTTTGAGGAAGGCATTGGCATTAAATCTTTCAATCTTCCTGAGCACCAAATGCTAATTTCAGGAAGATTAAATAACAGACTGCAGCTACAGTTTCCTTTCTTTACTTCCCAGAAGGTGAAATGAACATATTTATGTGGGAGGAATTTCTTTACTGCACAAGCCAAAATACAGAAATTACATTTTTTCCCCAACATTGCTAATACACCAGCAATTGCCTGCCAACTAAATAACTTTAACCTATATCTGCAGTTCATGGAACATTGCCAAGTTATATGTTCAACTTTCTTTCACTGTGGGTTTTTTTTTTTTATTAAAGTATTCCCATATGATGTTTTCACTTGCAGCTCCTAAATGCTTTTCCATACTTGAATCAGAGACTACAGCTTATAGCGGGGTGGCTCTGGCCATAACACCAGAAATGCTCATACAAGACCTCCTCTGATTTTCACATTTTGAAGGTATGTTATACATATGATTCATGTTGTGTTGCTGCAGTGGTTTAAGATCTGAGTGTAATTCAGCAAACTGAAGGACAGAAAACACCCCGAGGTGTGCATGTGAGCAAGCACCTCACACCTGAGAGAATGCAGGAGAGGCTGCCTGGGACCAGGGGTCACTGCCACGAGCACCAATCCAGCTTTCCATGTGGAGTCTGACCAGCCTGAGAGCAGCTCAGCACCTCTGCACTTGTGATCTCCATCAGCAAGGTGACCACAGCTGAGCACTGCAGCTCCTCTTTCCCCCGTGGTGGGTCCAGTGTTGCTGTGTTCACACTGCCCATGCATGGCCCTGAGGTCAGCATGCTCCTGCTGGGAGCCAAAGCAGAGTGCACTGTACACTCACATCACCTGCATCCCTTCACGTCCTCCTCACCTCTGCTGCCTCAGTAGCCTTTTCTTCTGATTCTTCCCCTAAGCCTTATTTTACTTGTTGCAATCTTCCCTGTAAATCTTCATTCAGCCTCTAATATATGGCGCTGTCCCTCCTCCTTTACTTTTGCTGGCTGTATTTCTGTCTCAACTGCTCATGTAACATCTGAAGTGCTTCATGCTTGATTTCCTACTCTGTCTGCAATACCCAATCACATTCTGCACCATTCAGCTGTCCAGATTCCTGGCATCTGCAAGGAGCATTCCAGTTGTTCCTTGCTGATCCACGCCTACCAGGTACAACAGCCTAATCTTCTACTTGTGACTACAGTTTTCACCAGGATTAAAGCTTTCTTCTTCAAGACTGCATTTACACCCCCTGATTTTCTTTATGCTTCTTTTTATACATTTAACAGGTGTGTGCTGTATGCAATGTTTTAATCATATTCAGTAAATGAGTGGCACTGGGAGAAAGTAAATTACAGCTTCTAGGGAGGGTCCCTGCTGTCATTCAAGAAGCAGAGGCTGTCCAGAGAAGCCCCAGGTTCAGTCCCAGGGATGATTCACAGCAGCTGTCACTGCCCATGCAGAAATGTGTGCACACTCTCCTGCCTGCACTTGAAAAAAACATGTGACTTCTGTGTTCCCAGACTATTTAAAACCTCTGTTTCTCTACAAAGAATAAGGGTTGTGGGAAAAAAATATCTGAAAGTTATGACAGGAGTGAGCAGTGTAGGTAGGCTTTTTTAAACTAGCTCTGTGTTACTTTAGAGGTTGCATCAGCTAAAATAAAATTTTACATAGCTGATGGTAAAGTTTAAAAATGGCCATTCATTGTAGTACAGAAGGCCATAACCTGCTGTTACCTGAATATTTGCCCACCCTGTTCTCAGAAAGAAGCATGCATGCTATTCAACACCCATCCTGAAATATTCAAATACATGAAAATGGTGTTTCCCCATCTTTTCTTACAGTGTTTATTTCACTGTTCCGTGAGAATATTTTTATTAAAGCAGCTTATGTTCCAGAAGAGTATTAAAAAATAGTGCAAAAGCTTTAACTTTGCTCCACCTGCTAGGCTGGCCCTTAAAGAATGCCCCTGTTAGCTGCCAACTAAGCAGACTACTGATACCAAGATCCAAGAACATCCCTCCTTATGCATTTGCATGCTGGATAGATGGATACAAGGTGCTGAAAAATTAGCTCTGCCAACTCCTGGTTATTATTCAAAAGGTACAGTAACAATCAACATTGAGGTAACATAACCCTTAGTGCTGGTTTTACACAGCTTGTGCTGTTTTCTTTTTAAAAAGTGATTGTTCCATAGTCATACACCAAATTTATTGTCAAAGTTCTGAATACACCCTACAGTCCCCCTGCAGCCTTTGAATAATGCCTTCACATCTTTGCTCAAGCCAAGCAAATTCTTCCACTGCTTTCCCCAAAGCCTTTGAGGTCATTTTACTTTGTGACATTTCATAAGACACCAAATGAGACAAGCAATTACTTTGGCACTGGGAATTTCAAAAAGGTTTAAAAAAAAAAATAAATCACTCTTCAAGACACCACAGGTCTGACTCTTTCCACAGTTAACTCTAACTTCACTCAGACTTTTTTTCTCCCTCACAGCAAGTCAAAATTAGGACTAACTTACAAAACAAAAACCCACTAAGAAATGAACAATGGGAAAGAAGAAACCTAACCTTTCTTTCCCCAAACGAAGCACACACGGTCAGTTCTTTCAGCCACACTTATTCAAGTGTCTTTAAGTGCCCTGCTCTGAAATGCAGACTTCTCACTGGTCACAGTGGTTCAAAACCAGACCCTAAATATTCTTATTTATGTTTGATTTAAAATAGCCAAGCTGTCCTGCTGCTATCCCTGCAGAACAGCTCTGCTAGCCATTGTCCAGGGCACTGGACAGTAGCCTTCAAAAGGCCACAACCAGAGCTCTTCAGTCGAGTGCTGTCATATGGAATTCATTTAGAAGTATCATAAGAACATTACTTCTCACAGTATTTACAAATTAAAAACATATGGCTGCAACCTCTAATACTGCAAGAAATACTGCTCTTTGGGTTTGTTTTTGTCCTCGGACTTTTGAAATATGAACCAAGCAAAGGGATTTCATCTTAATGCGTGATTCAGTCCATTCTTCTTCCAAGCTCAAAGTCAGGGGGACAGCTGAAGCTGGCATTTGAAAAAAGTGATTTGCCCAGAACTATGGTAATGTACCACAGTTGGCAACTGGAACAGCATGTATATCAAAAAGGGGTGGGGCTGCTTAAAAGCATCTACTTTCTATTAAATTAAAAATAATAAAAAAAAAAAGGAATTATGCTGGCTTTGGTTCCTATAGAGAATTTTATAAGTCATATATAAGCCCCTTGCTTTTACTATTTAGGTTCAATCAATATGGTTATCTACCTGTCAATTTTTCTTGCTCTTTAATGCAGAAGGAGAACAGCCTTTTTTTACAGCTAGCTCAGAAAGCACCAAGCAAATCAATACATGCAGCGATAACAGAATGATTTGAAACACGTAACAGAAGCTTATCACTTTGCAGTATACTGAACCCGTCAAAATATTTTCCTAGAAGTAAAGTGAAAATAGAAGTTCTCCATTTTTTATTCCTTAAGTGGGTGGTGACATAGATGTCGTAGGCCTTTTGGATTTGTTCCTAGCTTTGTATTTTCGGGAAAATTTCGTACATGAGCATTTGCTGCTTTGCAGGAATATGAAGCCAATTCTGTAGTGAGATTTAAAAACTCTGCCTTGAGAATCAAAAAATTATCTCAACTGCTCTTGATTCCCCATCCCTAAACATTTACTGGAAATCCATGCATTGTTCTGGGGAACTGGGCATAAGATTTTCCAGGAATGCAGCTTCTGATGTTCCCACAGACCTTAAAATCCTCTGCTTTACTCAGTGCTCTCAGTAATTTGTGCTTGAGCCCAATCCGAAAAGTACAGGCTTTCCTTCAGCTGTCACCTACCTGCTGCCTTAGTCAATTTGCAATAATTTGTAAGCATCTGATTCCTAGAGGTTTAAATATACATACATGTATCATGATTCTGGATTTTAAAGCAGCAGAGAGAAGATCAGCTGTTATTGTGGTCTCTAACATCTACTTTTTTGAAGAAATGCATGGGATTTAACTATGCAGCTCTCTTCGAGTGGTAAGTAACAATCATCTGCCATCACAGGATTTAAGTAGGTGGAATTCTGCATAATACAAAAGCACTTTGCAACATTCCTGCCTTGCTACAATTTATCAAAAGTTAAATGCAAGCTCAAAATTAATATATTCGTGTGTGTGTATGTAAGTATGCATGTAAATACAAACTAAAGAGGTGAGAGCTAATAGGAAAGGAACAGGAAATAGTGTTTACAGGTGGAGACTTTCTATCATTTTCTCCCCCAGTTTTATCTCCAAGGCCATTGCTATTGACTCTGTGTCATGAGATCTGGTGGAATTCTGCCCCAGGAACTCCCAGGTAATGAAGATCTGCTCCAAAACTTCTAAACCTCAGGGGCTGCCAGGCCTGGGCACTACTGGTTACCCTGGGTTCTGCTCAAGGCACCAAACCATAAAATGTTTTACCTTCACCCTTAGAAAACATTACTGATACAAAAAAAAACAAAGCAAAAAAGTAAAAGAAGTCAACAGGATCACAAAAGCACAAAGAAACCATTCCATGGCATAACTGAAAGTTTACAGAGGCTCTGCTACTTCTATTTCTCTATCAGAAGTGGCCACTCATGGTGCAGCTGGAGCTGAACCAGCTCAGTGTGGGTCAGCCAAGGCCTGGAAATCACACAGCAGCACCCACTCCGAGGCAAGCATTAGCCCCCAGGTGTACTAAGAGCTGCTAACTCCACCTCCTGACCCAACCTGGAGAGTGTGTGTGAACTCACAGCGAATCTCTACGACCTTGGAATTCACAAACCCACGGTCCCTGCCCGGCAGAGCCGCGCCAGCAGCGAGGCATTAACAATGCTGTCTGCTCCAGAGGAGCTGCAAGATGGATGGGCATCCCTGATGGCAGAATTGGGCCCAGAAAATGAGCAAAGATTCTTAGAGCAACACCTCAAGTGACACAAATTATGTTATAAAATTGATCACTTCCTTACACATGGCAGAACGCTTCCAGGGCACTCAACATCTTATTCCATTAAGCCATGATAAATGACACCATATTTCCACATCAGTCTGAGCACTTCTTTTAAATCTGCTTGTTCAAATATTTGGTTACTTATTCCTCTCTCTCTGTAAGATACCAAGAACAGTCTTTTTTTTTTCCAACACTGCATGCCCTAATGAGTGCCATTAGTGCAGGACCATCACCTAGGAATTTTATTTCTTTACAGAATTCCTCATCTTAAGAACAAGCAAAACTTCAAGAGAATCACTAAAAGCTTTTTGGTGTGCATTCTACCTGCATGCACTCAGCAACTTGAAAAAATGGACTCAGATATACAGGAAAACCACAGAAGAAATCATGGAGAAATGCCCCAAAATAGTAACTCTCCCATTGCTGGCCTGAAGAAGATCACCACCAGCACCTGGAACAGTGCTAAGATGGAAACCTGTGGAGCAGGAACAAAATTGTTTCAAGCAGATCACTATGGCTCGAGGTGGCTTGGGAAGGTTCATAAATTGATAAGCACCACCAAAGGATCATAAGCCTCCACATCAATTGTATAAAGATTACAACAGAGCCACTCACTGCAGTCATTCTGAAAAGGTTATGGGTTTCACAGGTGTGCACTGTCAGTTCTGATTAAGCTTAAACTAAACCAGTTATCTATAATGTTGGATTGGAAGGAGTTTTATAGCTGAACACAAGCTAAATCAAATTCAGGATACACATCTGTGGAAAAACACAGAGGGCCAAAGTTCACAGTCCTGACACAGGAGAAAAAATCCAACCCTCCAAGCTCAGGAGGATATTTGCCTGTAAGAGATCCATCAGCCTGGCTATTGTCCTGTGTTTTGTCTCAGAGAGGAAAGTTATTTTGTCACAGCTTTGGGTTTTCTGTCCCTCTTCAACTTACTATTCACTCTCTAAATACAGACTGCTTCAAGAAAATGATCTACCTTCACTTCTAAATTTTCTAGATTTTACCATTTATCTGAACGTACATGAAATTAATTATACACCTATGCTTTTCCCAACACAGGATATAAACTAAAGTAGCAACAATTCATAATGCAATTTTTCATCTTTGCAACTAGGAATGTTTCCAAAAACAACAGTTCACATCAGAGATTCCTAGAGCTATGCAAGAAGAATGTGGGTGAAATTCTGCACCCAAAAAACATTGCTAACAGCTCAATTGATTTCACAGTGGCAGGATTTCACTCAAAAAGTAAAGAAATTAAAAACGCATTCTTAATAGTTGACACAAATTGCAAAAGGTAGATTTTATTTCCAAAAATACTTCACAATAATGCTGCACTTCAAAGTGCTTCTATTGACTCACAGCCTTAATAGATGGCAAGAGTGAAAAAAAGTATCTGCTTTTGCAACATCATTATTTCCTTTGCATGCAATTATTTACTTGCCAAACAATGCTAGCGACAAATCACAGCAGACTCTGGAGTCATCTACACCAGCAGATTTTTAACCCAAGGTAAAAATAAACAGAAACATCTGTAAAGTAATCTTGCAGAAAGCTACGTTTATTAACAAATACATTTTCTAATAAAACGCCATCTGCAAGCAACCCTCAGCTTCCACTTGATATAAATAGGCCTTTTACTGTTTTCAGATGCAGTTCCCAGAAAATTATTCCAAGCTCTACTGCAAAACACATCAGTCTTTGTTGCTGCCTGGAATGTTAATAAATAACATCAAGTTTTTAAATAGTCAAACAAATTATTGGCTTGAAACAATCATTCCAATAGAAAAAGCTGACCTTTTGCAATAAAGTGGTTTAAGAATGCATTGCTCCTCATTCCTAGGATAAAAATATTACCAAGCAGGGAAATATTTTTGGGAAAACAGAAAGCTATGTAAATCCCATCTTGCAATTCTGCTCATATGTACACTGTACACCTACCTTCCAAAGGTTACTGGTCTAGAGAAACTCAGACTAGGAGAAAAAAATATTCAGAGTATAAATCGTTCAATCTGTATCCTTATTATACATTTGTGCTTGGAATGGACACGAATATGAACCAACTAAAATGTTCCTCCCAGGGCTACTGTTCTGACCAGCAATACAAAATTCAACAGCTTAAACTGTTGGTTGCAGAGACTGGGACTGAATCCCAGTATTAAGAGCTCTTCAAAATGCATAAAAGCTTCAATGGGACACATTTTCATAAGCATTATTCACAACTTAAGTCACATTAATTCCAATAAAAAGAAAAAAAAGGAATTTAGCAAACTCTGCAAATAAACTCCTTACTGGCAGGACTGTTTAGTACCACTGAAATTTGAACACTGCCATTTTTCCTCAGAGTTTGAAACAGCAATCTGTCTATCAAACTACCTGCTAATTGAGAATTCAAGAGTGAAAATTGCAGATGAACTGAGATATTAGAGTTCCCTGTCCAGAACCAGTATAGCTGGCATACATCTATTATACCCAACAGAGATGTAGCCTCTTAATATTAATCATAAACAGAAAATGTTAGTATTCCAAACTGTGCTTTAAAAACTACACTAAATATTGCTACTGGGACTATCACAACAAACTGCACATTCTAGAAGAAGGAATGTTTTACACCGTAATTCCAGTAAATGCAACTGCATATTTCCAGAGAAAAATATTTAGTGAATGTAACACTCAAGCAGTACTAGAGAGAAGATATTTTAAACCACTTACTTCACTAACAGGAGGAATGTTGAGCTTTGGTACTTTGTTCTTCGAACTAGGTGTGTTCACTTTTCCTTCCAGCAGTGTTCCAAAGGACTGATTTCCATATCCACTCTCAATTTCTATCGGGGGTTTCAGTTCAGGTGAGTCATTGGGTACCTGGTCCTGACCATCCATAGGCCTGACATAAGCCGTGGGCTTCTGCTGGACCATGCTGTTTTTGCAGTGAAGTCCTGGGGGGAAATTCTGAGTGGAAAGACCATTGTTTGCAGTTAACAAAGAAGTGGAAGGAAGTGGAGATCCAGGACCATGGCCTCCAAACTCAGGCTCTGTGGGTGACTTCGAGTGGCTGTTTTCCTTGTAAGCGTGTTCTCCAGCTGCTGACTTGGCATGAGCGTGCCTCCTCGAATGCGAAGACGTTGCCATAGCATTTGCCTCCTCAGCTCCCCCACTTTTATGCTGCTCACTCTGGCAATTGTAGAGCTCTTCATACCTGCCCTGGGACTGCTCATGAGCAGAGCTGTGCTTTGTCCGACTCTGCTGGCCACTGGATTGGCTTGGCTGGGCCCCACTGGAGTTGTGACCACTGCGTGACCAGTCTGTCCTTGACTTCCTGCTGCTCTGGTGGCCGTGCAGCAAAGCAGAATTGGATGACAAAGAAGAAGGTGGAGGCATTGATGTCGATGAGTTGCCACTGATCTGATGAGATGGGATCATCCTGTTCCTCGGTTCTGGGAAAAAGTTCTGCTCATTTTTGTCAATGGGTGTCTGTGGGACAGAATTCTTTGGGATTCCTACAAGGTGGCTCTGGTTGGAGTGGTTGGTTAACAGATCCTTCATCTCATCATAATTTCCCAATGTGTTCTGGACACGGTTTGCAAGGGCGTCGCCTTTATTTGTCTAAAATATCAAAAAAGAAAAAAAAGAAAAAAAAAAAGAAAAGCGTGAGTAAATTCCTGATTTACAAGTTACTGCTCAGAATAGTTGTCTTAGAAGATGGCAAATGTTAGCTGTTTAATGGTGTCATGCTGACATTTAATTAAATTTCAATTACATTTTGCATATGTTATGTAAGAAAAACCTATCAATAACTGTGTTCAAAGAATCTCTTGAAACAGGCTTGCATCAGTAACACTTGTCTACTGCTTCCCATTTTCTTAAATATGCTCTCAGAGAAGTGTTTAAATTGCATCAGTTATGGATGTTAGGTGCAAAATAAGCTGGGTTTATGTCAGAGATGTTGGGCTTGTACATTTCATATGGTGCAAAACACGAACGTGCAATTACTGGCTACTGAGCATTTGAATTGTAATCACACAGTTGATATAAAAGTATGTTATTGCTCTATCAGCCCCTTGACCCACTGTCCTGCCATAAACAGAAGCTGGCTACTCTGTAATAGCATCAAACTCTTCACTCCAGTTTAACTTCAATTACTTTTTCTTAGAAAGTACATTTTGACCTGAAGTATCTATCATCTGAATCCAGAGAAGAAAAAGCTTCTACCACATGCTACGGTAGGTTCAACTAAAAGATCATTCTAAAATATTTTCTCATAAACAGACATGATTGCCACATTCTTAAGCATCAGGATTGTTCCGCTGTCTGCAGGCTGGTTGTATTTCTTAATCCTGTTTTTCTTTGATTTCCAGTAATTATTAAATAAATACTGACTCATCTTTGTTTCACTGCTATTATACTTTTCCTTTTGAAGCACGAAATTCCTTTTTCCTTTTCCCTTTCACTTGTAAAAAGCTGGACAAACAAGCTGGAAGCTATAATTAATACACAGCTGATTTCCTCTCTCTTCCTGTTCTAACTCACCCCACAGAGATGCAAAGCAGCAGCCTTCCTACTGACCTCTCTGTTCCAATGAAGTGACCAGCAGAGAACTAAAACATCTCATTCCCCATGCTCATGGCTTTACAAGACTCAAAGGATAAAAACCAAGCCAAACTACAGTTCCTGTTCAAGCAGATGGTTCACTTCTACAGTCTGGAATTAAATGACAAAGTTATGACATGATACAGCCAACTTTACTTCTGTTTCAAGGGAGTTTTTTTTCACTCAATAAAATAAGTAGTGCCACAGTCCAATGGCCAGGCCATAAAGATGGGGAAAATCAGCATTAGGAGCTAGTGCTTGGTTAGAGAGTGTCACAGCTGGGTGAGGGATCTTACTAGGCACCTGATCCCATTTTCCTCAAGTATTGAAGAGAAGTTTGAGTGATGAAAAACATTCATGCATGGATTTCTCCTGAAATATCTACTTCTATTAGCCACTGCTGAACTAGTCAGAGGATGAGAAGAGTACTGAACACGCCATAAAAAATGTTAAAAAAAGAGAAGATAATAAGTGCAAATTTCCTTTTGCTCATTCGCAGGGATTGTAACTCACATTAGCACTGCACTGAGGCAGTGACTTAAAAATTAACTGTTCAACGTTGTTCCCATCTCTGTGCATTTTGCCAGTGCTCCTAACTGACAGAGTTAATAACCCCAGTTGTGGAGAACCACGAATCACTTTAATTCACTAACTAAGTCCCTAGGTTGGTCATTTTAGTGGCAAAAAATTATATTCTAGCTAAGCCAAGAATAAGCTCTTTGTATATGAGCAGTCTCCTTCAAATGAGTTGCACAATGAGCTGTTTGGGCAGCAGCCAAAACCAGGCTTTCTCTGCTCAACCCCCAAATTTAAAACAAGGAGATTCCATTGTGCTTAAGGGCCCAGCAGGAATTATGATTCGAAGTCTAAACACTTACATACTTGTTCTGCTTCCTCCTTGCCCTAACACTTTAACTCCTTATGGGATAGAACATGGGAAATAACAGTGTCAAAAGAAGCCTGACCACCAACCTTCACCTCTGTGGCTCAGCTACACTTCCAGAGAGCATTTACCTTGCTTTCCAAAAAGCACAGGTTTAAAAAAAACAAAGGTACTGACAACGTATCATAAGTGTAACACTTCAACATCCCAGCACACTAAATGGCTCTTGTCTAGATCCTCACAGAGAAAATGCTTTAACTTGAAAGTAGATCTTTTCAATTAATTTTATGCTGGAGGTACCTAATTCTCTCAATGTGTTTTCTTTTACATGTCACATGATGATAAATATAACTTTGCTTGATATTAACTCTATTTTATGCCTAATGTTCACATCCTGGGGATAAAAGACATTGTATAAATGTTAGGTATTATTATTATTATTCATAGCCTTTTACAGGGAACATAAATAAAAACATATTTACTGAAAACCGTGGAGATTAAATTATTGTAAACATTCTTAGTGTATTTTAAAGTACACTAAAGCTCACATCCAGTGGTTACTGAAGTCAATGGAAGGAAAATTACTCTCTTCAGTGGCCTTTGGATGAGACTGCACAGCAAAAAACCCATTGTTAATGGTAATTTGGCTTACACTTAAATAAAATTAGAGCACACACAACTAAGATCAGACTTAGGCACCACATCACAATCTGAATGAGCTCAGGGACGTAGCACACTGTTCTATCTCCATTTAAGACATAAGGCATAACATTAATGTTTTTACTTTATCTCCACAACAAATTCAGGGCTCTCACTAGAAGCACAAGGTGAGATTCTAGGGAGATTCTTGACAAGCTCAGATACCAGCAAGAGAAACACAGAATCCAGTCATAATTTCTGCTTGCTCTTTGTTACTTCCAGACTGGGGACAATTTCTATCTTCATATGCTGGATAATTGGCTGATTTCTTAAAGAAAACCTCTGTACATATTATTTTTTGAACAGCATGCTGCATCACAGTTTTGTTGCTATCAAGGAAATGCTGCATTTTGAGTATTCCAAAGCATAAATTATATGCCTGGTTTATGACTCATGGCTAGTAGCATTCCCCCTCATTCTAGGCTTCTGTTAATTTAGGAAATGCACATCTTCCTGCATTTGCTTCTATTTCTTTCAAAAGCTATCTGTAATAGAATCCTACTGGAAGACTAATTTGCTAGCTAGCTATGGCATTATAGCTTTACAAAGAAAAGAACTAATGCACTCAAACTTATAGGCCCCATTTACAAGTGTTTTGTGAAAATTTGTGTGAAACTTGAGGTTTCACAATTCATTCACTTCCTTATGCCTCATAGTTAAACTAACCTCCATGGATTAGAAGCTGAGATCTTTTTTATGCTAAGCTTGAAAAGCATGGAGGGGCTTTACCTGAAAAAGATAAATGATTTAATGGAAATGCTGCCCATTGGGTTCTCTTTCTCAAGTTGAACTCTTCTGAGGCAATCCCTTTGAAAAGCAACAAAAATACCCCTACTGTTTTCTTTTTAAATACTCATCTCTGAGTGATTCAAAACATTAAAAGATATCAACAATTTCAGTAGTAAAATTACAGCTTCTCTCAGGAAAAACTCCAGCATTGCTTTTTCAAATGTCTGTTGCTGTCACACTGCAGGTCCTTCTCTGATCCCTTCTGCCAAATCAAGCACGAGCAGGTTGCACCAGGGTTTGAAGGCAGGACCTGCAACCCACTTGCATTAAAGAGCAGCACAACCCTTCCTGCCTGACCTTCCCAAAATAATGCTGGATGTCATCACATTGTCAAAGGTGTTGTTTTCCCACATGAGACAGTGGAGCCTCAAAAGGAGACATTTATCTTTTAACAAGCATGGAAAAATGTATTTTTTACACCCACAGAAATAAGTATCTCCTTTCATGTAAGTGCACACATACATAAACTACAAAGAATCAATGCAGAAACATGCATTTGTCCAAAACTATAATGAACACCTACGTTTTATTTGACAGAGGGAAAGAAAGAGGCTGTAACAGCTAGAGCAGAGAGATGATAGATGAAGGCAGATACTCCACACATCTCATGATACACAATGGCAGTAGGCTCCAAGAGAAAATCTGAGCTCCTTTCTCTGTGCAACTTCTAATATCCTCAATTTCTTAGTGCTGCCAGTTGCTCAGTCTTTAAAACCCCACAAACAGCAGTGGTGGTATGCCCCACCCTGACAGTCCCTCCTCTGCATGCTGCTGAGGCAAATGAGGAAGGAATGATCAACAAGTAAGGACACTAGGTCTGGGAATAAAAGAAAGAAAAAGAGATGTTTCTTATTTACTGCTGCTATTGCCAACCTTCTCTTTGTCACTGCAGTGTCCATGTTGGCTCCCACCTCCAGATCTCTCAGAGATGCAGCAGCTGTACCATGAGCTGATGCTCATCAGCAGAGCAGCCCAGTGGGGATGTGCCCATCACAGCCCACAACACTTTGCTTTGTTTTCCCTCCCTCTGCTCCCTCTGGGTGTGACCAGAAGAGACAAGTGCAGCTTCTCGTGTCTCATGAACACACAAACACCTGCTCATCTCAAAATACAGAAGGAATTCAAATTGCACGTGCAGGACATTGGTTCTCACATCAGAGTCTCTTTGTTTTGTTTCAGGATAAATGCAAACAACCCCCTGAATTTAATTTTACACCTACTCAAGAATAAAAACCACTACATATCCACGAAGAGTTAGATTCAGCTTTTATTAGTGCCTAGGAAACTCTGCTGTGGCTGGGCCTTAGCACTGCAGACCTTAAGAAGGAAACTGTGGTCTATCACTTTATCCCTTTTTCCTCCTAGTGTAAAGTGAAGGCAAGACCTATATTGCCTATTTACTTTTGGTTCTACCTGTTTTTTTCAAATTTAAGACTGAATTAATTACTCACTATTTAACTAATTTTGCATGCAATTTCCTCTCAATTTTTATCTTTCACAAATTATAATTGTAATACTTTTTTAGGGCAGTATTGTATTGTATTTTGCTTAATCACACAAAGTTTACAAACTTTTCTGCCAAGTAGGCGCGAAGCAACTAAAAAAAATTTGCCCAGAGACCATCAGGATAATTTTTGGCTTTTTAGTCATTCAGTTTTTGAAAAGAAACCACGTGCTCTGTGTACACTCGGTGCAAATACACACACACACTAAACAGATCTAAAATCAGATATTGTCATTCTTATTATACATACAATAGATGTTGGTGGTGTATGATTTTAGTTTTTGCTACAAAATTTTTCTGGTTTTTTTGCATACTGGTCTACCTCCTGAAATCCAGATGACCACTTACATTAGTCTAATGGAATTATCCAGACAATATTTACAATAACATCGAGTAGCCACATGGACTAGTAACGTTCCATAGGATTAATTCAGCAAATCTGTCATGTGTAAGGGATCTCTCAGCCTTAGGTAAGGAAGGAATCTTTACCTCTGAGAGGCACCCCTGCTCAAGCAGAGGGTCACCTGGGGTGCAGTGCAGAGATCAAACTGGGCTCATCCTGGTGGTGATATTTACAGGGTAAAGTAGCTGGCTGCCAGTCAATGGAATAGACAAGATAGAAGTCTTCACTTTAGCTCTGTTATCTTGTTCTGCGCTTTGGGTTTTCAAAACCACCTTCTGAAATATTTGTCAAGATACCTTCACTCCCTTGAACATGAGCCAGGGGCTTTCCAGCTGGCAGGTTCATGCCAAGGAAGAAAGGCCTGTTGCTTCTCAGCCAGCCTGAACCAAAGTACAGCCAGGAGTCGAGTGCATCCACCCCACTTCCATGGTCTATAATTATTAGGCACCATTTGATAATAATGGCAGCCTTTTCTGGTCCTTTTGGGGTGATTTTCAAAGAGCCCTCATCCTCCCTTACAGCTGCTAACAATGTAAAATGGAAAGATGAAGTGGTGGCCTTTCAATGGATGTCACTGATTGGGAGGAGAAGGAGATATGGAAATTTACATTCTGATGAATTCTTTAGGGAATGTCTTACTGAAAAATCAAAGCAGCAGAAATCATAAAGGGGGACATCCCTTGGTGATGAAAATCTCAGGCAGCAAAGCTCCTTAGAGAGAATAAGACTTGTAACAAAAGTCCCTTTCATACCCTTGTTATTCTCCCCAAAGATTCAGCCTCCCACAAGACTTCTTTGGATGGTTATGATTGCACAAGAAAGATTATGGGCTCATTAAAAGAGTAATAAAGTATTGGAATGATCTGCCCAGGGAGGTGGTGGAGTCACCATCCCTGGATGTGTTTAAACAAAGACTGGATGTGGCACTTGGTGCCATGGTTTAGTTGAGGTGTTGGGACATGGGTTGGACTGGATGACCTTGAAAGTCTCTTCCAACCCAGTGATTCTGTGATTATTTATAGAGAGGATTTATAGATTGGTTTTAACAACTCAGATACATTTTCTTCCTAAAAATGAAAGTGTTAGCTTTGTAGGTACAAACCCACTCGTAGAAATACCAGCTGCACATACTTCCAACTGTAGGACTTTGCTGTATGGACTGTAACCAAAACTCCTGATTCTCCCAATGCAACCTGGGCAGCACATTCAGTCTGCTCTGCTGCCATGTGCTGATTTGGATAATCAGTGCATTCAGGAGTGTAAGTACCAAGGCAGATGCAATGCATCCATTTCTTAGAGGTGATGAGAAGCTTTATTTGCATTTGTGTAAGACATTCTGAAAATGCAAAACATAACAATGCAATTTACCTTGTAGGGTTCCCCAAAGAGGTTAAAACCTGAAGCAAAGAGATCTTCATCTTGCTGGACCTCCTGGTTTCTTCTCTCCCATTCCTTCCGCTTAAGTGCACTCCGGTCCTGCTCATAGTGACTGCAGAAAGACAAAAAATGACAACACGTTATTTCCCCCATAATTTTGCTACACGTTTATTACTATCAGTAATAGCAACAAAACATCAGAAACAATGCAACTCCTGAGGGCAATTCAATTCTGAAAGGAACAGCCACTGAATAATTTTCCCAAATTTAAATCTGGAATCATAAAGCCACGCAAAATTGGGCAGAAGGGCAGTGAGTACAATTCTAAAATGGAAAGTGTTTCAATGAAACAATGAAAATATTGTTTACAAATTAAGAGAGCATTGTGCAGAAGAACAAAATACATTTTGACATCCTTGTACTAACAGCCCGTGAACACATCTGCACCTGCACACACGTGTGCCCACAAAGCACAGGTCTGTGCAGGGAAAGCAAATGTGAAGGCAAGGAAGCACAGCAACATCTACAAATCCATACACTAAACATCCATCCCAAGGCTCCAGTTCAGCCTCCTGTGATTCAGACCACCTAATTCTGTCCCATTTCTTGTTAAAATTTATGTATGGCTTCATTGCAGATGTCAAGGAGGGGTTAAGAAGAGTTTTGCAGAAGCAGGCTGCTGGAAGGGATTTTAGGATAGTTGATTCCAGTATCAGATAATTCTCCAGACAAACACAGAAAAGGATCTAGCACCTCGGTGTAGCAATGGTGAGTGACACTTATCTGTGTGTCAGCTTGCTTTATGCACCTGCCACCTCGATGACAGGCTGAGAGACCACATTCACTTCTCCCCTGAATAACACTGAAGTACTTTGGTCTCTTGGCTCTGCAAACTACCTCCTGCTCCTCTGAGGGAAGAGATATAATTAAAACCCTGAAGGAGAGGGGAAAAATAGCAAAGGAAAGAGGAAAGGAAAAGATGCATACTTCAACTTGCACTGACAACCTCTCATGTGACAAGCATTAAGGGACACTTCTGTGCTTTCAACCCGCATTTGATTTGTTATGAGGCTTTTGGCTCTGCTTTGTGTCAGTTAATTAGCTCCCGAATTCCAGATGACAATTTGAATAGCAGAGTGGGTGCATGCCCTGATGTTATCTGCAGCAGGCACAATCTCCCTGCTAGCTCCTGGCCCTACATGCAGACATCCACCACAGCCTGCGTGTACAGATGCTTACATACAAACACACATATTCCAGCTGTAACAAAGAACAGTTAATTCTCCTGTCGCTGGTGAGAATGAATTAAATCTCCATAGAGCTCCACTGCACTTGGAAGATAACCAAATATCTACAACTTTTGCCTTTTTAGCTC
This sequence comes from Horornis vulcanius, assembly GCA_013401035.1. Classification (NCBI taxonomy): domain Eukaryota; kingdom Metazoa; phylum Chordata; class Aves; order Passeriformes; family Scotocercidae; genus Horornis; species Horornis vulcanius. Next base: position 50,834 of record VZUA01068874.1, read on the forward strand.
AGCATGATGTTGTATTGAAAGCTTCACACCGAGAGATATAATGAGGAATGAACTGCACAGTGATGAGGCTTTAACAGTGTATAAAGTCACTGATTTCTGAGTGAAACCACAATTACTAATTTGAAGCACCAGCTAATTAAAACCACAGCTATGTATTTAGCCTCTTGTTATACCTACTGCAGTTTATAATTATGAGGACCTCTTTATCTACTCAATTAAAGTTCTTATGATTCAGGCAGGTTGTGTTTGAACCTGCAAGCCCTGTGGAGAGCACAGGAAAGCATATGTCTGTTGCCTGATGACTCCACGTAGCCTTACATTTATACACTTGTTTTTGTACAGGAAAGGAAACAAAAAAAAAAGAAAGACAAGCCACAATGAGATTTCTAAATAAAAAATATGAATTAATAATTGGTTTAAGCAATTCAAGACCACTCAGACTCGGATTGAATAAAGCTTGATTATGGCTTGTAAACTGAATGCAAAGCCACCTACATAGGCTGAGCTGAACTATTTCCATCCACATTTTCCTTCTACAAATTACAAGGCTGAAAATATGCCATGCCTTGTTGTATTTAATTTAATTGTTTATAACACCTCCTGATGTACTGACATCACTAACACCAAGAGCAAGCTCCAGAACACTGCTACAATCAATGCTGTATTTTTGCAGAAGGTTTGCTGGTTTCCTGAGGGAGACAGAAGGGAAATTGTTGTAAGGACAAGCACTTTACTATTCTACACATGACCACACTGCTACTGTAACACTGTAAATCACAAGCAACCTGTTCACTAAAAGGTGAAGGGGGGAATGAGGATCCCTTCCTTTCGTATCCTAAACCAAGATTATAATCCACAAATATGAGAGTAAGTGAATTCAAGGCAGCACCCAAAGATGAGGCCAAGGATGATTCCATTTCTCCCCACAGCTTTGCTGGAGTAGGGGTGGGGTTAACCCAGAAATAATCCAGCCGAGGAGCAGTAGGAACACACTATATTTATCCCTCTCATGGGGGATCTTTCCAGAGATTTCTCTGGCAGTTTGACCCACAGACTGTGTGACTCCTCAGCAAGATCAGGTCATGGTGATGTTACAAGCTCTCAGATCTAGTCTAAGCAAGATTTTCTATCTTGCATAAGCAATGTTTGCTATGGAAGCACTCCCATCCCAGGACTGCCAGCATTCACTTCAGAAAGAATTATTCATGAAAGTTAGAGCTGCATTTTACAGCTTCCCAATGGCTTCCTCAGCCTGGGGTTTCAGGGTGAAATAGTGGGCACATTCAAATCAAACGGTCTGGCCACAGAGATCACAGAGTACAGCACACAGCACATCTCCCCCTTCATGTGAGGTTACAGCATTTTGTTATCTAAAAGCCAGCTCAGGTCACAAGCATGCAAAGTATTTAGGAAACCAAGTGAGGCATTATGCCATATCCTATCTGAGAAAAAGCAGCAAGGACCCTAAGACTACCAAGATATGCTTCATGACACATTACAAAACCACAAATTCAAAAACTATGAAAACAGCACTGGCATAATTCAAAGTGGCATAATCACCTTAAAAGACATTAACTTAAGCTAACGCAGTGCTTAGAACGTTAACATTCTAAGTTTGAAAACACAGAATTTTCCCATCCAACACAGTGAAGTGTTTCTCTTTTATTGTGTTTATGAAAGATTTCTATTTCAGGCACCCAAGAGGTGAGTACAAAGGCACACCTCCAGCCCCAGACCCCAACAGTGTTTACCAACTACAAAACTGTGACAATCCATGTTACAACACAAGAAAAACCCTAAGTAAATTGTTATCTCTGCCTCAATCCCAATCTCACTCCCATACACTCTCTTGTGAGAACAGCACCACAAAAGAATAAAATTAAAGCTGCATTTTGAACTTTCTACTGGCAGTCACATGGCAGTACAAAGTATGCAAAAGGAAGTGGTTGTTCATCCTGTCGGGTCCATTGCTTGGTTTATTTCTCTGCAAATGTACTTTTGCTATGAGAATGCTTGACACGGTGCTGATTGTGGCTACGGGAAGTCAAATATTGTGAGATCATGCACAGATTAGGATAACAACTGATTTGGGTTCTGTGTAATTCAAAGGGATGCTGATTAGATCTTAAGGCTGCAGTGCACTGAGGACCCAATGGGATGCTCTCCAGAAATTCTTAATGTGGCCACAATGCAATCTCTGGGACTTATGTTTAATTTTTGGCTTAACTAATGTTCTGTGAAATACAGATATGTGATTAGTGGTGAAGGTGTCAGTGAAAACTATAGTCAGATACCGTGGGGAATATCAGAGTTCAGTCTGTCTCACTAGTATGAGAAATACTTCATGACTCCTCTAAAGCCAGGAGAGCAGGATATCACAGTACAGACTTTTGTAAACATTTTATAGAAAGAGACAGAGAAGAAAACAGCTGTAGGCCACAATATTCACTATATCCAAGAGGGCTGTTCCCTAGACACAACTACTACATGACAATGCAGTTTAAATATGTGAGCTCCATGGTTTTGTTACCACTTATTAGATTAATAATTGAATTTGAATGGGGAAGCCTGTACATAAATCTAAGATCAGGGATGGTGAGCAGTAAGAATCATACAAAAGCACACGAGACCACCAACCTACAAATTACCAGTGTGCTGGATATGGCAGAAATGCTTTTTTTTTTTTTTAATGCTTTGCAAGCAGAGCAGCACACATCCCTCTGCCACTCTCCTCACCCATGGGCAGCCTAAGGGACAGGGGTGAGCTGATGCTCTGTCACACCTGATGCCAGGTGCTCAGCCTGCAGGGTGTCAGCAAGGACAGCAGAGACTGCAGCCCACGATGGGGACAGCCCAGCCCAGTCCCTGGAGAACAGAGGAGGGGAGGAGGTGGCTGAGGCAGAAGGAGGTTATATCAAGGCAAAAGATAACAGGCATGCACACATGGTTTTGGACTGGAAGCTAAAAATGTGGATCTGGCGATAAGAGATGAAAGTCAGATGAGCGCTGGCTACAAAAAGGAGAACTAGAAGGAGAATAAAATTTGGGGCACTGGAAAGTACAGTGCAGTCATCTGTGGTGAAAGTGAGAGGATGGGGTGCAAAAGATCTGCAGGGAAAAGAAAAAACCTTTTAGGACAGACTGCAACAAAGTAAGAGGTTATAGGGAAGAGTTAAAGGAAAGCTGATGAAATGAGACCAACAGCTAAAGGCTGAGCCCTAGCGTTTGGGGTTTATTTTCAAAGTCGTGCTAACTAAAGTCACAGAAGTCTCCCAAAGCACAGAAGACTAGGAAAGAGCCTGAAAGACTGGAGAAGGAGCAGAAGAAAGAAGTCAGACCAGACAAGTTTGAAGGAGTAGTCTCTGTGATACTGGGAAAAAAAGCAGAAGAGAGCAAAATGATCAAACGCCTCATGTTGCAGACGAATCATGAATGAGAACAGAACATGGCTCTGTTGATTCAGTCAAAACAACAAGAGCCCAATAGGGAAAGAATCAATAAAAAAGCAGGAGCAGAGAGGCTTTATAGCAGTGACAGATTACATCCACGAGAATAAATGAATGACGTTCAAAAAAGCCAGCATTTATCCACAATTTAAGGAAGAAGTAGTTGCTGTTCTCAATAACATGTCTCAATTCACAGAAACACACACTACATCAAACCAAACATTTCCCTGTACTAAGTCCACCCCCCCTTCAAATATCAGATATGCCTAAATGATGAAAGAAGTTCTCAAACTGAAATGTTTGTAATTTGTGGAAGCAAGAAATAAACACAAGCTTCTAAACTAAGACACAGTGGATATAAAATGATACGAATTTGAGAACTCAAAGTCCTTTCCCAAGGTTGCTCCTTCATATTTTTTTTTACTTTGCCCACAAGTACTCAGGAAATGGGAGAAGTAAACTCGGAAACTGGGCTTCCTCAGAAACTAACTCATACAAGGCATTAAACATCCCAAATCAAAACCCACTCTTGGGTATGTTTAATTCACAGGAGAAACCCAACTCAGGTCACTGAGGGTATCCCCCATGCTCCAAACACTTGTTTTCCCACACCTGTGCAATTCTTCTGCAATGTGACTTAAAAAATGTAAGGCCAAAAGCATTTCACCTGGCAATCAAACTAGGTGAAAGACTACTTCTAATGAATACAATACAGTGGGAATTCACCTCTACAGAACTCCAGTTTTATCCCACCAAAACTCCACTGATTTTATGCAAAAGCAGAGAACCACAGCTCTGTAGAGAGGAAGAAAAACTGCCTTCCTTCATCGATGCAGATTCTCCCAGTATAAACACTGGTGTTTTAATGCATTTATTCCAAATGAAAAAAGA
>VZUA01068876.1:0-13646 GCA_013401035.1 Horornis vulcanius
TCCCAGCCTGGCTCCAGAGCACAGGGGTTCCTGCAAGTGCTTTTGGGTGTTTTGTCACACAAGGTCAAAATCAGGCCAGGTTTTGGATGGCTTTGTAATTCTGAAGTGTTTTACAAAACAAAAGCAGTAATTCTAGGTGATCATTTGGAGAAATGCAAACCAAAACAAAACCAGAGCAAACCCAGAATGCTACATTGCGATGGAGTTGGGGCATGCATTTTCTAGGTTTCGTTACAAACCAGTTATTTTTTACAGATACAGATACAAATCCTGCCCTGGCCTACAGGTAATTGAGATTTTCTTCATTTAAAGATCAAAATCAAAATCTAAAATTCATTGATTCCTCATTTTTTGGGTGGGGTTTTTAATGATAGGCAAATTGTTCAAAGTTTACTAAAGCCATGAAAGGAATTGCTATCACTGTAATTTATTTTAAGATACAGTACAGCTTCAGTATTGGCTTTTTACTACTTAATGGCTTGAATATATATCATGAGTGCACAGTTTTGTAAGCAAAGTAAGCCAGTGCCTTCCAGAAGGAAAACTGCTGATGTACAGAAGCCCATGATGTCCTTATGCCAGTGTGGACCAGATTTACAAGAACATTTCCTGAAGCATCCAAATCTCTTCAGATGGTCCAATTAAGCAAAAAAAAAATCACTTACTACACCACAAAATAAGGAGAAAACATTAGTGTATTTATCTTTTGAGAAGATGGAGACAGTGTTATTGAGCAAAATAGTGATTCTGTTTCCAGGAGGTGAATGTAAACCCAAAACCTGACTCTGTTGGTGTGCACCGAAGTGCTGTAGGAGATTTAAGCAGTTAGAAATCGAATATATGCCTGCCCTTATAGATGGCAGTGATTCCTAAAGGATTAGGTCTACTGGGTTCTTATGACAGATTGTTAAAGATTTTTTTCCCCCTTCTTTTTTGCCCAGTTACTCTGTGTTTATGTGGAATAAGGATAACAATCTGATTCAGTATGCATTGTTGGCAGGCACTAAAAGCACTGCTTGAACACCCACTTTTTTTTGATGTTCCTCAGAGTCTCAAGCTCTCAAGAGTCCTGTGGAAGGAAGGAAAGAAGGAAGGAAAGGAAGGAAAGGAAGGAACTCGTGGGACATTTTTTGGACATGAGGAGAGTGCTCTCAGTCAGATGGCCCTGCTTTTAAAGGCCGCTTTTGCAGAGTTTTTTCAGTTTGGAATCAAAAGCAATTGCTTGAAGGGCTGCTGGATAATGGGCTTCGTATTCTGTGCTCTAATCAGTGGGAATGCAAGTGGTGATTAAAGCTCAGTGTTTGTGGGAATTACGCTGCCATGCTTTCTCAGGCAGTCCAAGGTGCCCGTGCCGTGACCAGGGAGCACCAACGCAGCCAAACATCCATGGCTGCACAACATGGCCTGATCAAAGTTGGAAAAGACGTATCAAGAGCAGATCTGCTCTCGTTTCCAAAGCCCTAATGAGCGATTGTAACTATTACACTACATAAAATATTCGTCCCTTTCAGTGATCTAATACAGAACTGAATATTTAATCATCTATTTGCTTTTTTGCATAGCTTAAAGAAAGGTATTGCTGAATATAAATCGACAGAGATGAAAGGGCCAGTAGTGTTTTTCAGACAATGAAGTCTAGGTATTATAGACCTGTTCTATTTTTTTTGTTCTTACAAATACAGCTGTTATAATTTGCACAAAATGGAGATCAGGTATCTGTAGCCTGATCCAATTCCTTTGGAAGTCCTTTGCTTGCTGTTTGAATTTCAGTGGCAGTAGGACTTCAAAATCACTACCATAGAGGTAAGTCCTCTTTGAAACATTGATTTCCCCAAGATCAATTATTATTTTTTAAAATTCTCGAAGTATCTGAGGACTCTTCAATTTTCATTCCTTCTTTGCTGCCACTAAAGTGGGTATGTAATGAAAGCAGAAATGGGGATGAGGAAGCAGGCTTTTAAAGGAAGCAATTAGAAATGTTTTGTATGGGGGACAAAAGGGTTTTCTAACCCATTTTGAGGGTATAAGCAACATAATTCTCGAGTGTGGCTGCACAGCAAAAAACTAAAAGATTAGTTAATCTTTACTTATTCCCATGTCAGTTTAGCATTGCTTCCTCTGCACTGAGGAGACTTCTAAAATAGGACATCTGCCACAAATTCTCCTTGGAGAACTAGTTCATGCACTAATCAATTTCCTCCTTCAGCACACATGTCCCTCTGAAAAATTTAGTCATAATATCCATCGGATTCAGAAAGCTGGGGAAATGGGCTTTGTTTTTAACAACACAGGTGAGGATTCACTAAATAAATTGAGAAGTCCTGGAAATCAACATAAATGAAAAGAAAAGCTGTATTGTTCTATCAAATGAGGCTAAAGAAATTAGAGTCAAAAGAAGCAGGCACCTCACTAATGAAAAAATATAAAAAGAAATATACAGCTCGACAGCCTGCTGTACGATGTGCTTTTAATTCATTTCTCGTTCCTTGGACAAGGTGATAACACTGTTCCAGTTTAATCCAATAACCTATCTCCAAAATGATCAGTGTTCTTATTTCAAGCCTTGGCTCCTTTCTGCTTTCATTCAGCTCATATGGCTCCTACCCTTTGATTCCATGCTCACCTCTTCTGCATGCAACTTGACCTTTTGCAGCTTTCCTCCCCCCTCCCATTTGCCACACTCCCTTTCCCCTCTCTCTTTCATCTTTCCATACATATTAACTCAGCAGGATTTTTGCTCTAACCTTAATTTTCCTGCATCCCAAAGCTTCACAGCTAAAAGGTTGCTGCTAATCCTCTTTCTATTTCTCTTTCTTTATAGTGTATTTTATTCATCCACTTTCATTTCCAGAAATACTTTGTATACATAGACATTTACTCAGACTTGTGTATTCTCCAGAAGAAGCCATTTTTCTAAGCCTTTTTTAATGCATTTTGAGGATCACCAGAGGTGACAAATGTAGAACCATATCTATACCAGGAAAAATTCTTATTTTTAGCACCTCATTAAAATTGTATGATATTGAGAAAAAATTGCATCCCGGCAATCAGGCAGAGGAAATCATTTCTGTTTACCATAGATGAGAAAGGGACATCCTGCTATCCTTGCAAATCAGCCCAAATGAAGTGGACAGCACAGGGATGAAGTGCCAGGTTATCAGTAGCTGAACTCTGATTAGGCTAATTCTGCAGATCAGCTCGTCTGGATCTGGAGGTTGGTCAGAGGGCAAAGGTGCTCAAACCTGTTCTAACGTGGCACAGTGCCAGGGCAAGGAACACTACCCCTGCCCGAGGAGTTTAAGGGAACGGCCTGCAGAAGTCTCCTTTGAACCTGCAGGCACTGTGGTTTCATTCACAGCTACAGATGGCAGAGGCAGGGTAGTCCTTGAGGAAGAACTCTAGGAAAAAGCGAGGCTAGAGCAAAAGTTAGAGCTTTGTGCACAGATGGCCACCTCCATAGTAAAGAGAACAATCCATGGGAGAGGATTAGCTTTGACCTTTTTCAGCATGAAGGGTAACGCTTGGAGAAGACTGAGCAGGATGATTCCACAGTACCAAAAATCCGAACATTTGCATTTTATTTTTGTACACTATTAATGAAGAAAATACTGCAGGAAATGTTTTTTTTTCTTCTGTGGAAACGCAGTCTCCTGGAATTCACAAAATATTTATAGGCAGTGCACTTCATTTCTAGCTAGAGGTTGGTTTGAGGGTTATTTTTTAGTAGCATTTATTAATAATTTGGAAAATGACAGATGTTAATGATCTGCGTAAAATTCATATGCTCACTTGCATTAAAAGAAACCATTTTGTTAGGATATGGCTGTGTAAATTCTCTGGGAACATAAAATCTAATGCAATAAATTAACTGCAATATAAATAGTTCTTTTAAAGGTATTAGAATATGTGCTAAAGAAATTAGTTTTGTACAATCCTCCGCCTGCTGAAGGGAAAAAGCAAAATTCCCATTGTCAGCAATGAGATGGTGATTCCATCCCAAGCAGGAACTTCATCATCTCCTTCAAGTGTGATTTCTCACTAAATGTTTTGACATATGGAANACACAAACAAGCAAAGACTGTCCCTTTACTCAGAACTATTTACCAGCTGGTGGAAGAGTGGGTTCCCAGCTGATGAAATCCATCCCCTCCCTGCCAGCACCCCGGGATGGTCGGGGTGCACTTGGAGAAGAGCGTCCTGAGGGCTCCATTTGACTGTAAGTGGGACAGACAGGGCACTGCTCTGTGAAGTCTGGTGCAAAGCACCTGCAGAGGACTCTGTCACAGGAGTCAGTTTGCCTGCCAACCTTCAAAGAACAGCAAGCTGAAATAAAGCTATCAGGTTTTGTATCTCTTCTGATCTTCCCACTTTACTGTTGCATTTAAGCATATGCTTGTAAAACAAAAAGATTCCACGTGGCAAATTGTAAAGTTATCTCAGAAAATAATTCCCCTTCGTGTTATTTGCCGCCTATTCTTCTTGCCAAGCCTTATATTTAATATCTTTTTCAAAGGCTTTGCTTCAGAGGAAATGCTAAATGTCTAATCCCCCATGCCCATCAAAAGGAGTGGTCCTCATATTAAACAAGAAGAGTTCCTCCTAGTCAGCTCCCATTTGGTAAATGCATGCTACTGCCTGTGCCTCTAGAATTGAACAATACCGGCAGAAATAACCCTGGAATCCACCCAGCCCTGCACAGGACTGACCCCAGGGCATTCCCAGAGGACAGAGCTCTCTTTCTTTAGCTTGGCTGCAGCAGGTAAAGGTGGGTGTAGCCTGTGCTTGGGGCTGGATAAAGGCAAAGGCTGCTCAAATGTGTTCACACTTGCTCAGCTCTCCTCTCTCTAATGGCTGGGAAAGACCAATATCATGATGGGAAATTCCTGAGGAAAAGATGGAGGAAAATCTTCTGGGGGGGCAGGACAGGAAACCTTTTGGAGATTTTATTGAAAGTTTCCCTACATCCTCTTTCTAGAAAGAAGTTTCTAGTACCCAAAGTTTCAGTATCTTTCAGCCAAAAAAAAAATAAAAATTGATTTACCAATAGATTTATGTCATGAGCTCTTCAAGAATATGTCTAAGGGCTTTCACACATCCATATCTATGTGTTTCTTGTGTTCTGAGACCAGTTGATGTAAGCACATAGTTTGTTTTTTTTTTAATTTTCCAGTAACCAAACATTAAGCAAACGTTTACAATTTTTTTTTTCCCTTGAACCCTTTTATAGGATTTAAAACATCGGGGCACTGAAAGATATGTGTGCCTGATATGGCATGAAAATTGCTTTATAAAATCAAGCAGCACATCTACAGGAGATGGAAAGGGAAAACTCATGGATGTGTAATGTTTGATAAACCCTTTATTGAAACATTTAAAGTTAGTGTGTAGCACTTAGTTTAAGGTAAAGTTTAGACATATTCTAATGTAAGTGGAAATGAATTTAAACTGGAATATCTGGCTCGAAACATTCTGAGGTATAGAAGACTAGAATTTGGATTTGTATCTGGAGATGTGAACAGGGACAGACACTAAAACTCAAATATTTAGGAGAGTTTGGGGGCTGATGGCCAGATCTGTTCCTATTTTTAAGATCATCTCCTCTTTTCCCTTCAACATACCTTGACCTACTAAATGTAGTAACCTATTCAGTATATCTGAGATAGAAATACTAACTTTGCAGATATTTTTTCTCCATGAGGTGTGATTAAGAGGGTTTTTTTTTAAATTTGTTTTTCCAAGGGTCTGAAATGCCATTCCAAATGCCATTGTTTGATAGTGTTGTGATTAATTTTTAGTTTCTTGTTTTCTAATAAGCTGCCATATCCTCAGTCTTGATGTAGAGTAGAATAAACCCCTTTCTTTTCTTGTTGCAAACTTGGAAATGAAAACTAATGCTATTCCAAGTGGGGTATGAAATCCTAGGCTGGGTGAGAGGTCACTCTATAATCTAGTAAGCAGTTTAGATTAGAAGAGTATTTTGCTTCCCTTCCCAAAGGATTTATTTCTTAGAGCTGTAAAGTCTAAACCATTTAAATGTTATTGTTTCAATCAACAGCAGGTGGGAAATGCTCATATTTTTTTATTGATACCCTCTGAACCTATTGAAACAAATTAAGGATGACTTTGATGATCTGTGGTGGTACTGAAAAACCTGCAGAGTTTTGGGGTGTTTTTTTGTCTGTCTAGTTGCCTGTTCTGTGTGAATCTGCACAAAATCACACATTAACCTAAGCGTTTTTGGGAACCAAAATACCCATTCTTGTGGGAAGGCAACCCTGCCCTGGTGTTTTACTCTTTGAAAAGCTGATCCAGACCAGGCTGGGCAGACCCTGAGTTGCTGCCTGCTGTACAAAAGGCTGCATGAATTCAGTTTTCTCCTTAGCAGGGGTGTGGGTCCTGGTGTGGGTATTGATCTCAGGTGGAACGACAGCCTGAACGTGCTCAACAAAGCTGCACGAGATCACAGCACTGCAAAGGCCGTAAAATGCTGCTTATTAGGAGAACTCTGAGGGCACTGAGGAGCCCTGAGTGTCTGTGAGGCTGCTGGAATTGGAGCTGTCCCGGGCAGCCCCGGTGGCAGCAGAGGCAGAGCAAAGTGTATCAGTGCCACCTCAAACACATTGATCCAATTACCCAGGGGAGGGCTGGGTGCAGCACAGCTTCTGTGCCTGCTGCCACTCACAGACGTTTCAGGGGTTACTTCTTGCCCTTTTCCTTTTTCAGTCTACTTTTCTGGGGGAAAGACTGAACAGAAATATGTGAGTGAGATAACCAGAGGGAGCAGAGGAAGGAATCTGAATGCTCTGCTATGGACTCCGTGCCTTTCAGGGTGTTGGTTTGCATCAGCATCCATCTGCCTGGAAAAAACAGGATTATGCCATTATATCAACACCACTGAATGCACCACAACACCTGAGGATATTTCTATCAAGCTGGACAGAGAAGATGTAAGTGCCTGGGTCTCTCAGGCAGTCTTGCTATGCCACCCAAGCCTCCAGGGCATTTCACAGCAGTTTTACAAAAAGAGTATTTCCATACCTAGCATACTGACAATTATTTTAATTTGTTTAAATTGGCATAGCCCTGTGGACAGCTTATTTAAAAGCTACACACACTGTTATGTGTTCATTCCCTAAAGGTATTTTTACTGCAGGCACATTTGACATTGAATTAATTATCACTCTAAAATGTACTTTTGGAGTCAGCCTAGTTTAGCTGGATGAAAAAGCTTTTTGTGGAAGAAGTGGTGATTAGAATTTGGGGTCCATAATGGTTTACAAATGTCATCTCCATTANCTACCCTTTCCTAAGTTCCTCTCAAAGGGATTTCTGTCTCACCACCTTAACAGTAGGACCTGTGAAAATTTGATTTTGGTTCCCCTGACCAAAGAATCATGGACTCATGGAATCATTTATGTTGCAAAAGCCCTCCAAGATAATCAAGTCCAACCTTTGACTCCTTGTCAACTAAACTGGAGCATTAAGAGCCACATCCACCCATTTCTTGGGCACAACCTTCCTGGGCAACCCCTTCCAACCACCCTCTCTGTGTAGAAATTCTTCCTGGAAAAAGAATTTGTAGATTATTTGTGTGAGGATTAACATTGAAAATTAACATAAACACAGTGCTAAAAAACAGTCAAAGAAAGCTTTGGAAAATCTTGTGTTGCATCCCCACCATGTTTTATTCACCTCTGTCCTGTCCCCCCATGGAAATGCCAGAGCTGCTCAGCTCCAAAAATGTGTCTTTTCAGAGCTGCTTTGCACAGGTGTTTCTGTAATTACGATGCATTTGGAATAAATGTTTTGTTTAATGGTGCTTAAATGCATACTTCCATCTGTGACAATGGGACGGACACCAGAGCTCTGATGAAAGGCCTTTGGAAATGAGGAGAGCCAAAAGATTTTCTTGCCTTCATCTGTGTCTGCCCTTACTTTATTTGTAAGAGGAAAATGCATCTGGGTTTAAATTCAAGCACAGGATGAATTAATGGAACCTGTGAAAGCAAAGCTAAAAGGGAGCAAAAGAGTGAAAAATACAGAAATTTTCCACATGGTAAGTCCCCAAATACCTGACTGTTAAATTGAATGAAATAAAGAGAAGTCTCATGACAAATTGAGGTTATGCTAAATAGTACAGTGAAATCATCAGCCTTGTGTTTGGCAGCAGTCAAAGATTTCAGCAGATATTTGGGACTTTTCAAAGGTTGCTCGAGTCTAAGAACAAAAACAGAACAAATCCTGAGTGGAAAAAAGAGTGGGCCATCCATGTCTGGAGTGATTGCAGCTCTGGTTCCTTCCTTCAGAAGGACTTGTTAAAACTGGAAAGATTTCAGGGAAGAGAGGGTGATCAAAGATAGGGAATGGCTTCCACCCATTGTTCTGCTGGGCAAGCTCAGGCTCTCAAAGCAGAGCAAAAAATCCATGATCCAAGAGAAATGAAGGACTACAGAGCCATGACTGGAATGGAGAGCGAGAATAAAGACCTGTATTTGCCTTCTGTTTGAATATGAGAAGCAGGAGCTATCAAAACAAGCTAATGGAAAAGAAACAGAACAAAATGGGGTTTGACACCACATGTTGCAGACACATGGGAACGTTTATTGAATGCTGTGGATGAAAAACATTCATGTGAGCTCCAGAGACCAGACAGCAATGGGAAGAGATTTGTTGTGGTTTATTAAAAGACCAAACCATGACAGCCCCAGAAGAGTTCCTGAGTCAAAGAAGGGTCAGAGACTGCGAGGAAGAGGAATGTTAAAGAAGGTGTCATGATTGTTCTTGCTTTTTCCTAGATACCCTCTTGTGGTCCCTGCTGGAGAAAGAGCACTGAGCCAGGGGGATGCTGGGGCTGAATCAATACAGTCATTCTAATTTTCACAAACTATTTATTGTTTGAGGATGTTTAGGGAGGTTAATAGCAGTGAAGATCCATGGCAGTGGCCAAACTCCAAGCTCTGCTTGGAATACTTCAAACCCACACAGGATTTATGATTTGAGGGTTTTTTCAGTAGTCTTAATGGCAAGAAGAGAAATATGAGTTTGGAGAAATTAAGTAAATGAAGAATAGATTTTCTGGGGGAGCTCTTAGGATAATGGATATGCTCTTTGCTGTTTACAGCACTGCTTTTCAGAAGTTTTTAAGAAGATCAGATGTGTGTCTGAATAAGTAGTGATTAGAACTGATGTATATTAGTCATCAAATCAGCCCGGTATGGGAAATCATGTGTGTTTAATTGCATATATACATTGCAAAAGTGTATTAAATTGTAGATACATTTCAACCTCCACAGGCTTTGAGTAATAAATCCTGTGAACTTCAGAGTACTTCCTAACTCACCCCTTCCTAACATTTTCATTCCATGACCAGGACCAGAGGTAGATGTGCTGCAGACTTGCAGCCTGTTCCATGGTTTTGAAGATAAAGGCTTGGGAACATCCTCTTGGAAAGCTGTTTGAGTACAGGTGATTGCTCTGAGGAGCATCAGGCAGTGGGGTAGGGAGGTTGGTGCTTTCCTCTGGAGGAAATTCAAGTTTGTAGCCATCAAGATGGATGACTGAGCAGGGGCTCTCAGCCCCTCCACAGAAACTCCACATCTGTGAAGAAAAAAAGAAAACCATTGCAGATATTTTGAGGCAGAAGAAGGTTCAGAACATTGAGGATAATGTGGATCAAAAACTCTCTAGCAAAGAATGATTTTGTAGTGTCTGCTCCTTGATTAAGCAGTAGGCAGGGATAAAACAAGATAGATGTAAATAGTAACAACTGCATAAACATAAACTCAAGTTATTTACCCAAAATCTCAAGATCATTGTTGTCAAGTGCATTTGTGGTCCCAGGAATCCTGCACTTACCTTAAAAATCAGCTTTTCTGTTAATGCATTAATAGCATCAAGGTGCATAAGATCAACGAGCAGAAATTCTGAATTACATAGCAAGAGAGAAGGGTCTCAGCTGGAATAATATAGCCTGATATTTCAAAGTCTAAGTATTAGTTTCAGACTTGGCAGCAACTCCATCCATTTGCTTTCTGTGTCAAAACAAACAATTTACTATGCCTGCCTGTTTTGGTCACTCATTCTTCAGGGGCTATTCTGTGCTTCTCAACTGGCTGTATCTTATAAAATTCCCTCTCCACATCTGGATATACCAACAGATGCAGGGTCTGTGATTTTTTTTTTTTTTTAAATTTAGTCTTTTTGCCTCTTTCAGTTTTGCTTTTGTTGTGTTCTGACTCTATTGGCTCAGTCTCAAGTGAGTAGAGCTAAAGTAACATATTGTGTGTGTGTGCTGCTGCTGAGCTGCCACATCCCATCCTATTTCTGCTCCCAGATCAGGATATGAGGCAATTGAGATATTCCCTTGTGGAATCTAGAGTAGACTATTCCATGGTTTTGGCAAAATCTCAGTAATGTGCTCTAAAACAACATCATACCCATATATACAGTCTTGTAATGTATCACTGGGTTTAATATAAAAGCACCAAGACAAGCAAACAAAAAACAAAAAAACCGAACAAACGAAAAAGAAAACCAAACCAAACCAAAACAAAAACCCAAACAAAAACCACTGGAACTTTCTTCTCAACCACACAATTTTAGGACTATGTTGAAATTTTAACAAAGAAACCACTGGCAGATCGTTTAGATCTTTTATTAAGTAGAGACTTTACAGTCACATATATTTGCCAGTGCTCAAAATGTATTCAAACACTACAGTTTTGTTTATGTTTGAATGAGAATTATTTCCTCTTTTTAGCCATTTTGTGGCTTTTCACTATTATGACCAGGAGTAAAAATAAAACTGTGTTTTCTTATCTGATGGCACAGACCTTTCATCATACCTTAATTTGCCTCCTGAGCCTAAGCTTCATTCACAGCTCTATGTTCAATTTAGCCGTGGGCTCAACCATCTACTTTTTTTATTTTTTTAATAACTGCTATCAATTCTCCCTAAAATGCCCCCCTATGGATCATTACATTGTGACTTGGCTTTTCCCTTGCACTTTTCCCTGAAAGTTGTCTTTTAGCTGAGGCCTGAGACCGCTGCCCTCCTGAAATGATCATCTTTGGTTCACTAACAGATGATACCTTTCCATGATAATTCAGCCATTTTCATATCAGCTTTTAAAAAACAAACCCACAAAACCATAGTAACTGCCACCATCCCCAAACCTGTAGAATTTTCTCTTCTCTCTAATTTTCTCATTGGAATAATAGAGATAATTACAGATGCTTTAGGTGATGTCAATGCAGACGCCTACTTAGCTTTGTTTACACCTTTTATTCAAAAATATTTCCCATTATTACTAAGGCAGGAATAAAAAAATAACAGTGAAAATGTAATTTAAATGAAGCAATACTTTTGAGAGTTACAGGAATAGCAGTGAGCAGCTCATTGTGCCAAACTGAATGGCAAAATGTTGTGTACAATTTTAAGTAGTCTTATTACAGCGCAACACTTTCTGCACTTCACTTTGGAAAGGGAAGATTTAAGGTGAAGTTTCACATAAATATAGTATTTCTACCTCTTCTCAGCCACATCAGCAGTGGAGAGCAGAAATGCAGCTGCAATTTTAAGCTGCACTTGCAGCTTGATATGTAAGAACCCTTCAGCTTCACCTTGAACAAATGAAATCATGCTAGAGCTGGCTCTTCTCTACAGTGACCTGGCCTTACAAGAAAAGCTGATGGCTGTGCCACACAGAGAGGCTGAGACAAGAGCAGGGTGTGAAGAACACCCAGAACAAACATTCCCTATGCAAATCCTGGAGTTTTGCATTTTGCCCTGTGTGGGTCCTGGTTTCTGTCCCATCAAATCCAATGCAAAGGCTTCAGACTGAAGAAATACAAAGGAAAAGACAGGCTGTGCTCTCACACTTTTCTTCAGGAAAAAATTGAAATTCAATTTCATCCTCTGGCTAAGAGGACTGGAATACCCATGACACTCCGTGACAGGAATATTTCAACCATCTGAGCTTAGTGTCAGAACTGAAGTTTTTCTCAGTGCCTTTTTTGGAGATGTTCCATTCTGTTTTCATCTGAATTAACAGTGCAAATGTAGTCTAGTTGACATACTCACCTGGGTGGTTGCAGTGAATATGTGCGATGAAAGCTGACCTCTGTCAAGGAAGAATTTTTTGTTTTGCCAAACAGGCTTCTGGGAGCCCTGCACAAACACCTTGATGAGAAATAACCCTTGACAGAGGTGGAAAGGAGACCAGGGCCCCTATGTTCATTCTCCAGTGTCTTTTCAAATGAACCAAAGCTATATAGCAAATCAAAATCCTATTAAGAGCAGAGAGAACTGGAAAGATGTGCTTTGTGTGTTTGTTAAGTGAAAAAAAAAACAAACCCAACAAATTATGAATGTTACAAGTAAACACAAATAAAATCTTTTCATCCTCTATTGGATGATTCTCCAAATCCTTCCATTTACTTACCTAAAACTGAATTGTTATGTAGAGAGTTATGCATGGCTTTACATCAGGTTTCCTCTGTCATTTCAGTGCTCGTGGGATAAAAAACCAGAGGGATGAAATGGCAGCAGAGCAGAATCTCTCAGGGTATCCACACATGAATACAGGCAGAATCCTTCTCCATTTCCCATGCAAACTGCTCAGTGTCAGCTTTGAATTCTGGAAACCTCTCCTTACATTTGCACACATACTTACACACTTCTGCAGCAGCACAGGTGGGTTGTGGCTTGTCCCCTTTCCAGAGGAGCACAGTGATGGAAAACATCATGAGAGTGTTGGGGGCAGGGAGTTGGGGTGCTGGGGAAAGCAGGAGTCTTGTGGCATCTTGTCTGCAGAAGATAACAAACCAATTTCATATTTGCAAGCTGAGAATTACAGGCTCAACCAGGAGTGATACAAGTATCAACTTTTAATTTGCTGTGCTTTCAGATTTTTTTCTCTCTTTTTTTTNAGAGAAAGACTTCTAGGCAAACACTTGAGGACATGTAAGAGAATTACACTTTTAATATTATAGTGCTCATTATTTAAATGAATGGCTGCAAGAAGTTGCTTGGAGACAATTTTTTAAACTTCCTGAAACGATCATTAATATTTGATGAGAGGAAGAACACTATCTCCTGGAGTAATGAATTGGTGTGTTATGAAACCCTGTATGTGCTCATTCCTTTGGCTCACACTGCTCCCAAAGGGCTGGGCTTCCCACCTGCACAGCCCTGAGCTGCTGCCTGCTGGCTTCTGCCCCTGCCACACCTTTCTGAAGGGGAAGCTGGCTTCAAACATCCCCTGAATTTGAGATGTTGGTGTTGGGGGTGTAGATAAAGGGATTTGTGTGCTCTGGAGTAACTTGGGCAGTGAGAGACTGAGCCACACACCTGAGGCACCAAGGTCTTGAAGAGGGGCTGCCAGAGACAGGACCAAGATTTCCTCTGCTTGGGCCACAGACATAAAAACCTCTGCAAACCCCAGTCCTGTAGCCTTGCATGTGGCATTCTGGCAGTATGTGCCAGCTCTTGCCTTTGTAACCAGCTAAATCTAGATGGAATTATCAAGATATTGGGGGTCATTATGAACCTCAGTTGCAAGCTTGCAAGGACCAGATTCCACTGATCTCTTCACTCTTCTGTTGAGGTTTCTTTGTTTCTGTCTTTTTTTTTTTTTTTTTTTTTT
>VZUA01068878.1:5413-28264 GCA_013401035.1 Horornis vulcanius
CGCTGCCCCCCGCCCCGCCGCGCCTACCCGCGGCCCTCATCGCCCGCCGGCCGCCTCCTCCTCTCCGAGCCGACCCCAGGCCCCGGCCGCTCCCCCCGTCCCGCTAAGCCGCTTACGGGGCGGCAGCCGCCGCCTCGCCCGGCCGGCGCTGGTTACCTGGCTCCAAGGTACACAGCAGGCGCGGCGCGGTCCGCGAGATGCAGCTGCGCTTCTTGAGCACATTGCTGAGGATGGTGCCCACGCCGCCGCCCGAGCTCTGCCGCTTCAGGCATCGCCCCCCGCGCCGCAGCGAGCCCGTGAGCCTGTCCTGCCGCATGGTGCCCGGGGCTCGCCCTAGGGCGGCGGGGTGGGGGGCATGGCGTGCGGGGACCCGCACTGCAGACAGAGCTGTCCGAGTGCCGGAGAGAAGAGGGAGGACAAGGAGAGGAGAAAGACAAAAAGGGAAAAGAAAAAAAAAAAAAATGCTGTTCCCGCCCACAATCCTAGCATCACTGCCTGAATAAACCAGCAGCCTCTCCTCCTCCTCCTCCAGCACCACCTGGAACGCAGCGGGCGAGGGGAGCAGCAGCTCTGGTTAGAAATAAAGGGAGCCCGGGCGGCATTGTTGGGGCTCAGCTGTGCCAAAGGGCTCCAGGACAGCTGCACAGCCCCCGGGCTGCACGGGACTACCCGACACGGGCAATGCGGACAGGCGGCAATACTGACATTTCTCCCGAGAATGAAACGAGCTACATATCGGCCAAAGAGTCCTCTCACCTGGTACCTGGGCCTACAGCTGGTCATATATAGATAGTCCTGCTGCCCTTTCCAAAAAGCTGGCCTGGGAAGGAGTCCGACTAGTACTATCAGACCATGGAGCAGAGGGAGAGCAAAGCATTTGACAGCATGTCAGTCCAGGGCAGGCTGGCGTCCTGCTCAGCGACAGCCCCAGCAGCAGCACAAGCAAGCATGCTGCACAATTTCTGTTTCTCACTCTCCAGCAAAGAGAACATCTGCAGCTAAAAAACATGCTTTTCTACATTGCAACTGCACTTACAAGTAATACACCAAGCACTAAATAGTTAAAAGAAGCTATTCAAAAGCACTTTATTAGATGCATTTTCTAGTGCTATTTGGCCTAAGAGCATGTTAAAAGGGTTTCATATAGATTCTCAAACTAGTGGTTCGATTGACAAGAAAAAAAACGTTTGAAATAATGATAGCTTTTATAACCTAAACCACTCAGCATTTCTGTGGAAGGAGAGCAGATTTATCACACCACATTAGTCAGGCTCAAAGGCCAAACTACCAGAAGTCTCAGTCTACCTGCCAGCAACTGTAGCTTTGAAACATTTTGCTCCTTTATTAAAAAGACGTGTTTCTCAGTCACATTATGAAGAGAGAAAACTGGCAACAGACAATCAGTAAAGCTAATTATATAAAAGATACATAATATAAAACACAGAATCAATCCTTTTTTTAAATGAGTTATAACTATCTTTAGAAGTCACTGTTAAGCTTTCAGAGAAGCGTGATTTTGATCATGCCTCTTTAAATATCTGCTTGGGTTTTGGAGAAAAGTCACTACATTTGAGCTGTTAGCTTGCACTCTGAATAGATAATTAAGTCTGTGTGTCGGTGGTTCTTTTTTTAACAAAGGTGACACTTCCCTACTGATGTAGATGATGCAAATCACTCTATTTCAGTGCCAGCTGGAGATGATGATTTAGTGGTTAAAGCATCAAATTTGAAATCAATTAGTCTCCCTAGGTGTACAGACTGTACCAATGGGACTATAGCAGCAACATTTAAATACAGAAATAGACATTATCTCTGTAATATTATTCTCCTCTTGCCTGAGCACCTTTTGCAAATAGCACCACATCGTTCTTGGATCATTTCAAGACTGACTAATCCAACACCACATTCTGTTGCCCAAAGATTCAGAAGCCATAACCAAAGTTTCAGAAACCACTCATTATCCAGACAGTGAGAATCATTCATCGCTCTAAACTGCATTGCCTACAATTTTTAAACAATTAGAAATCAGGTCGAAGAAAGACATCAGTATTTAATTGATGAAGATAACCAGCTCTCAAAGTGAGAATGCACTGTCCCCATTATTGCTGTTTCTCCTACTTGTCATCTTGTCTCTACAAGAAAACTGGAAACAATCAGGGCAATCATACTGTGACTGGGCACACAGATACTTCCAAGCATACCATTAAGGAGCTTTCCTGCATGCCAGCCAATTAATACAATGTTATTCTGAAGGAAAAAATGCAAAATTGAACTTCAGGGACAAAATGAAGAAGCCAAGCCGTACATACCAGCTTGATGACTCACTGGATCATTAGTACAAATGGATTTTGGATGCAGGGATAAGCCTCCCATTAAGCATACATATACATATCTTAAGAGCAAAAACTGAGCTTCTAGAAAAGTGGATGGCACTGGGTTTTAACCACTGATCAGGCAAAGGCTCTAATCTGCCTGTGGCAAGACATGTAGACTATCATGAATCTAGTTTGAGCCACCAGTGCATGGAAGTCTGGTCATGTCCACAAGCATGTAAATCTGCATTTACTGACAAGATAGATGACATTCAGAAAGGATTTTGAGGGGAAAAAAATCAAAACATTTGGCTAGGGAAGATATTTCAGCTCCAGTATTTTGTAATAATCAACATAAGACTTCGCTTTTTTTTCATCCCTTTGTTGTTCATGTATTCCCTCCCACACAACAGAGTCACTGTCTAAAAAACCTTGCCTCGTTATTTGATACCTCTTTACAATATTACCACCATCTGCTAAAATGCCATTTTAAGGCCAGAGAACTTCTTAAGAATACTATGTGTATTCTTGTTCCTTCCTTACAATCAACCTTAGGATGGTCAGTCCCAAGATTAATGCCAGGTTTTGACCAACTCCATTTACCTTAAACCTCTCCATTCTTTAGCCCACTTCTGTCTGCACTGGGACAATGAGGTAAAACACAGGCTGTCAGAAAGGGACAATGAGTACAAACAGATGGGGCAGCGACCAGAACAGCAGCAGAAATACGGCCACAGTGCAATCTCACTTTTAAAGAATCTATTTGTTTGCATGGAGCTTTAACTTCCCAAGCCCAGGAATACTAGAAGGCACAATTCACCATGTCTCTTCTGATGTGTGCTAAGAAGACTGAATGTAATTAAAATACTAAAAATGGTAAGATATCTTCAGCTGGGTCACTGTATTTCATGAACTTCACATCCTCCCCTTTATTTCACAGAAAATTGTAGAGACCTCCCTTAATTCTAATTTGCATCACATCATCCCAGTAAAACACTCAAAGTCTGGGAAGAAAGCTTATTTGCCCCAATTCTCAACACCAATGCCAGCAAAAATATTTTAAGTGACATGTCCCCATGAAAAAATACAGTAGATACATTGTATGATAATACTGTAACATGATTTGTCCATGAAGATTTTGGAAGTTACACTCAAACAGCAGCACTACAACTGATGATAAAGCAAATATCAGAAAGAAATATATATCAATAGGATGAGGGGGAAAAATGTATTGCAACCACAAGGGAAAACCTATTGTATTGACCAAATCATAGGGTCACTGCTGCTAAGCCCCAGAGCTCTACGTACTACTTTAAAGAGCCCAAAAATGTATCCAGAAAATGTAACCCTATTATCACAGGGTTTCAAATAGCTCTACAGAAGTTAGCAAATAAACCAACATATGTTTTGATGTGTATTATAGCTCATGAGGCTAAAAAGAAAAAAAAAAAAAAGTTTTTATTTTCAAATGATAGTATACAAGAGAAAACAAATGGAATGAAATATGTCCACATTAGAGACAAGGAAAGGTAAGCCAGTTTGAGATTCCCCCAGAAGGCAAAACTATTTTAAATACATTTAGTCCATTAAACCACCTCCACCACTGGAACACAAAATTCCTATCCTACCTAGTTCTATGTGTGTTCTATTATTAAACATCCCCTCTGAAAAAGGAGCCCTGCTTCCTTCTGCTTGATCCTAAAAGCCTAAAAAAAAGCACATCCCACCTGGAGTTTCACACTCCTCCAACGCACAAGATGGAGCCACCTCTGACAGCTTGAAAAGAGGTCTCTGGCTTGTTGGGCACAGGTGCCACAGCAATGCTACAGCATGAACACAGAAGTTCCCTTGAACACAAAAGCCTGTGAGGTGGCACAGCCCAGCACTCCTGCACCTCAGCCTGCAAGGGGAGCATCCTGTCCTGCACGGCCCGTACTGCTCTGCCCACAGCCCCAGTACTGATGTGCTCCCTCAGACAGTGCAGAGAGTGAATGCTGTGATCCACCAGCTACCTGCAACTACTGTGTGGACCAACAAGCACAGAGCCTGTGGCACTGTTTTGTGTATCTGTTCGCATCATTGTTGCAGGAGCACCTAACAAGGGAGCCTAGAGAGAGGTTTGTGTTATGCAGAAGGAGAAACATGGTTATGGGCTAACAGATTCAGTTCTGCCATCAAGCTGGTTTCTGCTGCCAGACAAGTAATCCAGGGCTGTCTTCACTGCACAGAGTGGTTCCAGAAAAAATACAAAACCAAATTTTTCCTACTGTATTTGTGCCTAGAGAAGGTTAATTATACTCACTTCTTGAAAGCAGGGTTCAGGAAAATGGTGCAGTGTGTTCACACACCACAGTGTCATCAACACAGCTGTAATATTTTAAACCTTTTAATTGCATTAGTCATCATTTGTATCACTTTGTACACAAATGTCACTAAAGAGGTCAAGACCTCGCTGTGTCCTGTATTAGATCGCACAGACAAAAGCTGCAGAGCCAATCCTTGTCTACAAAGGTATTGAGCACAAATATAAACTACACAATGGACAGGAAACAACATCTATGATTTCCAGGAACAGAGAACAAAATTTATGTGATTTAGTCCAAGGAAGCATGCAGCTAGCCAAGTGTTTCCTCTTCCTTTAGACTTCAGGCAAATAACCTTATGACTTATTTCCCCCTTCAAAAACTGCAAGCATGGTAATGACACTTTAATACAGCCTTCTTTTTAAAGAAGCTCTAAAACAGCACACTTGTTCTTAGTGAGCTCATGACACAGGAGCTGGGGAATTCTCTTGTTTATAGGTAAGATATCTGAAAAAAATATTGCTTGCATGTTGTTTAGCCATATCTATTGAGGATTGTCTAGAGACAATCATTAAAATAGTACTGCTTAGTATGGTATATATCTTTCAACAGGAAATTAATCTACCAGTCTGTACCTCATGCTCACAACTGTATATGCACTACATGATCCTTCAGCTATCACAATCAGGATTCAGCCACGAGACCTTCAGACTCAAGATTCTTTGTTAGGGTCTTTAGTTGTGGGGTTTTGGTTTTATTTACCAAGTTCTCCCCTTTTCCTCCCACACACATTATCCACTCCTGCCTTCTATATTACACACTTGCATACACTTGGACAGGATCGATGAGAGGAGAGAAGAAGGTCCCCTCAACAGAGAGAGCATTCCCTGCCCACAAGTGTATGTGGTAATTTATTCGTTGGGAGTGATGGACAATTACATCTAGAGAGTGTACTTTCAAGTTGAATAATGTTCATAATCATATTGCTTCTTGAAATTTTTGGCACATGCACCCTGAGAAGTATGCCAAAGTTTTCCAGCATTACTGAAAGCACTTGAAAATTAGTGAAAGCACTTTAAACAACAAACTTACACATCTGAGTATGCCTGATATACTATTAAAGCTATCTGTATTCACTGCAGTGCCTGTAAATCCTAATTCTGGGCTCCAGCACTATTGCTACAGGTACTGTACAAGTAGAGCAAAACCTCAGAGTGTCTGCTTAAAAAAAAGAAAAGAAAAGAAAGAAGAGAAAACATTATCAGGCAGAGATGTACAGTAATACATCTGCAAATCAATTGTGAAGGCAGTTTACAGCACAATAAGATGGGGCTTCGATGACCAGTTTCCCATGTAGGGAGGCACCACATTCCTAGGCAGTGAATCAGAGCAGGTAAGGCTGACTGCAGTCCCTAGGCTGTTCACAGAGTAGCACAAGATGCTTATGCAATTGGATCATGTAGATGAGCATATGAAAGCCTTCAAAAGGATTGCAGGTCAAAATAGTTTTGAGAATAGAAGAATTTAAATTTGCTGATAATTCAGCAACCCCCAGCACACACTTGACAGCAACAAGTGCCAATGGGCTGGGTACAAAGGGTGGCTTATTTCACTCCAGGCCCGTCACTGGGAATGGACTGCTCTCAGAGTTTAAAAGGAGAGACTTGAAAGAATTCCCAAAAAGTAGAAACTGACTCACATTTTTTAAACATCATGCAGCACAGATCACAGACACCCCAAATATTTCAGAAAAAACAAAAAACCTCTCTGACATTACAAAACAGATATGATGGGGAAACTATTAATATATGGTTCAATAGCTACACTAAAAGAACAATGCAGAGATTTAACTCAGAACTATCTATGTAGGGGAAAAAAAGGAGCTTCACTAATTTTGCTTGGTCACGAGACAGCAGTTCACCCTTATTATGCCAATAATAGAGGACAACAAACTTACACAACCAAGTATACCTGATAGAATATTAAAGCTATCTGTATTCACTGCAGTGCCTGTGACTCCTAATTCTGGGCTCCAGTACNACATTAGCAGACAGAGAAGTACAGGTCAACAGCCAGATAATAGTGAAAACCATAGTGGACAGTATTCTTAATGTAAGAGCTGCTATCGTTTCTATGGCCTTCATGGCAGAGATGAACTCTGAGAGACACACCACGAACACATAAGGTCAAAGACAGTGCTAAGAGATCAGGCTTTAATCATCAACATGTTCAACATGGTGAAACATATATAAGACAATGCCAGCATGGGGGGAAATTGAAAATGTACTTGTTTTAAAACACATGTGGGATGGAGGTAGAAGGCATAAGCCAAGCTTGAATACTAAGTAAGAAATTATAAGGATGGGACAACAGAGGAAAAAAGTAGGTTGCGAAGAGTTTTGGATATGAAAGCAACAAAAGGAAGACAGACTAGATCTTCATGACCATAAGAAAAGCACATTCACGGGCATTCATGAAAACATATGTACAAACACTAAAACAGGTCATTAATCCAACACTGAAGTCCACTTTATGTTTAATTCTTTTTTCATATATATGTTCTCTTCCAAAAGGAGGAAAGTACACTCAACAAAAAAAGGAGCTTGCAGAAACTTCCAAATACTATGTTTCATATGCTTCTAATGAGCTCTTAATCAGAGAAAAATGATAGATAAGTGGATAGATATCTCCATGTTGTAAAATTGGCTGTGTGTCTGTAATTCAACAACAGCATCTAGGTTTCATAATTATTGCATTTTTTAAAATTTGGTTCAAATGCATAAATAAACTCTGAAATTATAATTGTCACTTGAGGAACACTGATAAAAAATAAAAGAAGGCAGAGAATCAATTTATTTTACTTATTGCCTTCATGTGTCAACTACAGCAGTAAAGCCAGAGTAGATAGCTGCATCTCATGAGCAAGCT
Organism: Horornis vulcanius; assembly: GCA_013401035.1. NCBI lineage: Eukaryota > Metazoa > Chordata > Aves > Passeriformes > Scotocercidae > Horornis > Horornis vulcanius. The sequence goes on from VZUA01068878.1 coordinate 12,957, forward strand.
AAAAGATGTACCATGCAAGCGCTGTAAAGGTAACCATAGATTTTAACTGCTGTAGCAACCAGTAGCATTAAGTCGAAAGTTAACAACTGGAATAAAAGTCATAGCAATGCTCACATGGTCGATAAAATATAGAGAGAACACCTCTTCAATTAAATTCAAAGTAATGAATTGGACTGAGAGCAAATGACCTTCTTTTTGTCAGAGAAATTATTTCTGTCTACAAAAGAAATTCAAAACATTGTTTTGGTAAGGCATATATTATGAAGAAAAATTGTTGAAGAGGCCTACAGAATAAAAAAAAATATTTCTGAAAAGTATGATTATGGAAGTTAAGAAATGTTTCCTAACCTTGCCAAACAATATGAAGTAAATGCATATCTTGGCCAGTACTCACACTTCAGAATCCCGCTTAAATGCCACATGGTAATTTAAACAAATAAGTCACCAACTCAGCAGAAAAACTAATGCAATACATGAAAAAAAAAGAATTCTGACAGGTATTATTTGTAGTATGCCTAAGATAATATTGCAGAAAAATGGAGGTCATAGCAGGTCCCAGATCTAAAACTGAACTTCTCCTCCTTTATTAGAGTCTGATTATTTGCTTAGCATACAAATTGAATTTTATAGTGTGAATCACCAGCTTCATTGATCTGAACTGCTATTTCAGAAACAGCAGGATTTTTATCTACCCAACATAATTTAAAAAAGCAAAATGATCCCATACCTCCAAGACAAAGTTTATCCACAAATAGAACACCTGGAAAGATTTTAGACTAAAAATTAATTGCCAAAGTTAGAAAAATTATTAATGACAAAATCTCTTTGCTTTGGGCCAGGAATTTTGGAAATAGACCACATTTATACATAAAAGTTCATACATTGATTCATACTTATTTGCAGTAATGCTAAGGACATGTAGCAAAGACTAGGTTCAGCCCAAGGAAGGCTTTCATTAGACATGTAGCAAAGCCTGTCCTGCACTGCCCAAGGATAAGAGTCCAGCTTCCAGCACAGATCCTCTCTCCCAGTACACATGGCCTCCACAGGAACAGCAACATGACCCTTTCTGGAGTTGGGGAGAGGAATGGTGCTGATTCCTGAAGAAGCTCATATAAGCACTTGGAACCACAAACCTTGATCAGTCAATAGCAAGGCCTGCTCCACCACTCCAGTTTCTGGATCATGTATGCATTGGTTCCCATTTGTAGATGCCACTAGTTCCATAAAGAAAGTTTTGCATGTACATGAAACTATTGCAACCCCAAGTCCTCCAGACCACCTAATTCTCTTCATCTCCCAAGTGGGCCACAGCTTCACAGAGCATACTCTCCAAGTGTTGGAAACAGAAGCAGCTAGCAAAGCAAAAGAACCTCAAATCATCATCTTCACTTCCAGAAAAAAATACACACGTTAGTCATTTAAGCAAATTTGACACAGACAGTTTTTTTAACGAAGCTTGTAAGATGAAGAGGAGAAAATAGCTACCAGTTCCAACAACATTACTACTCAAAGATTTTAGACTCAACAGCTAAATGATAAAACTTCAGTTCATAACCTACTCTTACAGGGCAAGTTTATTGAATTGGATGTGTTTAGGATTAATCAAAGGCTTATTCAGTACTGAAGTCTAGAGCCATTAAAATTGATTTTGAGCATGTACAACACCACACAAGCACAAGTTTGGCTAACAGTAAAGCTCTGACTCTGAACTTAGTACTGCATAGCTCAGGACAACTCACTTCATTTCTTTAAACATGTGCTTCTTCTGCTAGCCTTCAAGTAATCTTGTCTCATTAAGTTTGTTTTTCAAAGAGTCTCATATCATCTATTAGTCCAGCGATGTCTAGTTTGTCCAGCTCAATAGGTACCTGACTTCTGGACCTCTCTAGATATTACTATAAATATCAGTAATAATTAGCTCTTCAGATTAGTATACATTTTAAAAAATATCAGCTCTGTTCATTGATTACCTCCCCACTCTGACTTCCTTTAGTTTCACTGTATAATTATTTTTCCTTCAGGACCTAAGGTCCAATAGCTATTTCTGCTAATGAACATTGGCTAAGACAAGAAATTAGGAATAACATGTTGGGGAAAAAAACCCTAAAAACCAACCAAACAATGAAAACCACATGAACACACACATGAAAATAAAATGTCAGCTATTAATGATGCCTAATCTAGCCCAAGAACCAAAAACTGTTCATGGCCTGTATTTGGTCATATGTACTGTATGGATGGCAAGGAAAACACGTTGATCAGTACCAGGTTCTGTGATTTTAGGAAGTTACCAGTAATTTATAGACAACTAAATTTAGGAGCTGTTTCACTGCTAACAAAACATAGCAAGAAGGTTCCAATTTTTACTAAGAAAAAGATAAATGATAGGCTTGTAAGTAAGATGATCTAATGTGAAGATGGAACACAGACTTGACTTCTCTGGCAAATTTCAAGGGTATGTCAGGAGCACTCACTTACTGCTCAGTAAATCAAATTCTGGTTATTAACAGCTTCAAGGAGAAAAACATTTTAAAAATCTGAGATTCACATTTAACTCTTCCTTCAGAGCTGCTCCAGTGCAGAATTATAAGCAGGACTATTGATCCAAACAGACTAAGTTCCACAGCCCACGTTTCTAGCATCTTGTTTTTAAATACCAAGCTATCTCAAAGCTGCAGAAACATAGCTGCTGGCACTGCTTGATGCTCCATAAATCAGTCTATTCCTAGCACTAATTATCCCAAGCAGCTGTTATCCTCCATTTGATCTTCAGTATCCAGGAAATCTTTTCTTCAAAGGCTAATGCGACCAAAGAATGTTTAGTGTGTACACTTGGATATAAAATGCAACTCTGTTACTTAAAGGCCATACACTCTGTTGGGTATTTTCACAGAAGCACCATTAATCCTCCTCCAAGTTCACAATGCTATTTTTTTAGAAAAGAGCATTTCAGTTGGAAAAAGAACAGCATAGTTTCTTGTACAGAAGTGTAACCCCCAGCAGAATAAAAGAGGAAGCAGTGCTCAGCTAGACAAGTGTGAAAGACTATGCATACAATCTAAGAGAACTTTTTCTCTCAGGCTGTTTCCACATACAAAAGCTTGTCAGAAAAAGATTAAAGACTGAAATGACATTATATTACAGTTATGCAGCTCACACAGCCACCCCTGCTGTGAGCTTGTACACACAAACCCTTACATGCTGATTGTCCAACATTTGCCACAGATGCCGTGGCTCTCAATACCTGCAGGTATTGGAGCAGATCTACCATCAGTTCAGAACTGGAAAGATTTGTGAAATATGAATGCACTCAGGTGCACTTCTCACACATCACCGCTTCCAGTGTGGCCTTTGGCCCCACTGGTTGTAGAGCCAGCCTCCTTGCAAATTGCCAGTTAGTGCAATAACTCCTAGGTTCTAGCCTGGATGCTGATAACGCCTCGCAGCAAAGCACACGAATGTGTGCACACTTATGCACACAGACATGCAGGCTGAGCCCTTTGCTCAGCTGGGCCCTGCACCCCACTCCTGCCCCCATTACCAACACTCACCCTGCCCCAGAGCAGACATGCAGCTGCTGGGCTGCAGCAGGATGAGCTGTTTCACACTCTCCCTGAACCTACATGGAAATTGGTACTTCACCTCATTTATCACAATAATCCCTGGGTGACTGAATAAAAGCCTTTCCAGGGAACCATTAGACTAACCAAATTTTACCATTGATCAGGTATTCATCTGAGTAGCTGCAAATGAGCAGAGGGAACAGCGGTGCCTGCCAGTTATTTCTACTGTCATAACCGACTGACAGGGACTGTAGACAGAGAACAGGCTGTTCTGACTTTGTTGTCTACAAACAGCAGCATCCTTCCTCCAGCATGCCTCCTCAATTGGAGCTAATGAAATCCCACATTCCAAAGTTACTGCAGTACCAGAGAAATAAGAGATCACTGGTTTGAGAACCACTTTTTGCAGGCAAATTAGTATAGAAATACTACAAGTATGGTTTGATAAGTAATCCAAAAAGCTCCACACACAATAATCTGTTGCATTAATCCCTATTTCTAATACCAAGGAAGTATTTTATATAACAAGCACTTTCCAATATGTCAACTTCTCATGGCACAGCTGTTATTAAAAGTGTAATTCAGCGGAGTCAAAATTCTACAGGCATAGCAAAGCTAATCCTGTGAGGTTAGCTATGACTTTGCAACAGCAACAGGATTACTGTTACACAGAAAATATGAAGAAGCACCTAAGCAGTCAGCCTTCAAGTTGTATGCATACCCAAAATAAACACAACCTCCAGTGTAGCACTAACTCAACCAATTTCATTGTTGTCACAGCTGCTAGCACACTGACAAAGGATAGTTACAACATCCTACACCAGATGCTGCAGGACAAGAATTTGATTGTGACTCTAATCTGTACATCCTTACACCGAACAATCTGTATTTTCTGTAGCAAAGCAGGCCTAGATTGAGCAGCCAGATTATTGCCCACAGAATGATTTACTGAATTTACTGCTCAGTTCCATGATAAACAATGAAATATTTATTCTTCAAAATATTTTTTATGTTGTAACCACATTCAGCTGTTACTATCCCACCAAGTTTCTACATCATTAAAAAATACTGCTGAACTATTTATTAGAGAGGAAAGGAGGGAGGGAGGGAGGGAAGAACTAATTTGTAGTTAGAAAATCAGTGGCTGATTCTCTCACCACCTCAGGTGGCCATTGCATGGTGCACCTTTCATTTTAGGGGCTGAGGCCAACTACAGAACACACCTACACAACACACTTCAGACAAGCCAATTTAGCCCCACTACACCCTCACTCCAGATGTCTGCCATCTCCCAGGGCAAGCATTCCAAGTGGGGCGAGATGGAAGGCTGCAGGAGCATGGCTATCCATTTCACAGGGCCCACAGTTTATAGAGAAGTGGGACACCACAGCTGGTTGACCAGGGTCTGTCTCCTAGGTCTCACCACATGGCTGTTGGTGAAGGGCTGGTACAGCAGCCACCTGATTCTGTGTGAGGCACATTTGGGGCCAAGTCTGAAGCCCAACAGGCAGAAGTGAACAGGCAACTGAAGGCTCTCCTCAGAGGCAAGTGCCCTGAGGTCATCTGCTTCTTTTGCTCAGCTTCCACCTAGCCCTGGACCCCTGGCATCTCCCTTTCTGAGGAAAATCTCACCCTCTCCAGACACAGCAGCTCACTGAACTGGAAAATGAGTGGCAGCAGTGAGCCAGAAGGCAGCACCTTCCTCAAGGACATAATGACCTCTTAGTCAGCAGACTCCACACTGTCCCCAGGAATTCACCAGCAGCAGTGACCCCAGCTCTGAAGGCAGCCAATTCCTGTTAATGGTAGCAGCAGAGTGACAGTTAAAAGAGAAAAGTGCCAGTCAGGTGTAGTCTCATACCCTGTGCTGATACTGAGCACAGCCCAGAGTCACTTGACACAGGGCCTTTAGCAAAGGCAATCTTACCTCTGACTCCTGATGCAAAGCAGCTGGTCCTCAAAGCAGCCACTCAGAGTTTGCTTAGTTAAATCCTGAAGAATATAGCTGAAGGAACCCATGATAAAAGCCATTTTCAAGAATTGCTCAAATTTTAGCCAATTATGAGATGGTATTTGTTCTGAGGAGGCTGGGAGGTACTTTTGGCAGACATAAGACACTTCAGTGGTGAGAGTTAGGGACAAAGTAGTTGGGAGAGTATGTGACACAGAAAAGTAGGGATTCATATAATCCCTACAGACTCAGAAGGAAAACATATGGCTTAGGAATGCATGTGGGCTCCTCAGCTCCCTAACCAGCCTGGCAATCCTAGTGCTGAGCAACCAGTGAGTGAGCTGCAGAGATGGCTTGCTGAATGTTCTCAGGAAGATCTCTGTAATACAGTTGGTTGAAACCACTTTAATGGAAAGGTCTGACATAAATTATCAGTCCGTGGAAAGCAAAGTCCTTCACAACAAAATGTCATCTTTGATAAAAACAGATTTCCAAATGCTAAAAGCATGATCTTGACTCTTTTTAGCTTTAAACATTTAATCATCTTACTTGAAAATAGCTCGTTACATAATATGAAATGAAAAAGGCACCTGAACAAAGCATTTTAGTTTGAAATGCAAGCTTTCAGAATTTTGCTTCATAAGCAATTGACTCTTGTGAGTGGGTGTTTTATTTCATGCTGGAACAAGATATTTTGGTTGCTGTATCGTTAAAGCAGAATTTCCCTCAAAAGTGAGGATTCCAGGTTCTGTAATGCTCTAAGCCCTTAGTTCTTTCCACCTTTTGAATCTGATATTCTGCAGTGACACAGACCACAAGAACTTCTCAATTGATACATGACCAAAGTAGACAGCAAATTCAGCCTCTTTCTTTCATGGAAAAATAAAGAAAAAAATTATCTTTTCAACACCAGAAAAGTAGAGAAACTTTACCTTAGGAGTTAAGAAACTGAAATTAGCCTCAAAGTGGCCTCTGACAGGTACCAAATCTGCACAATCACATAATTTGCCAGGTTTGTAAGGAAACTGATGGCAGTTTGCCAATTTAGAATGTATATTACAGCTTTGTTTTTACAGCAAGAGAAGATGGCAGTCAGTTTAAGCACTTTTAGTTAGCCTGACAAGGACTTCTATTGACTCACACACAAGTCAGCATTGTGAGGCTAGCACAGATCATCCTGAAGAGGTGGCTGGAGACAGTGCAGTGAGATGGTCTCTGCCCCTAGAGCTTACCAATGCTACAGCTCATCAAGCAATCAAAGACATCAAAATTCATTATTTGCAAGATCATACTCTGTTCACATCCCATCAGCAGCACAATTACACTTTAAATCTGGGTACTACATTGATAGTTCTCTACAATATCCTATGAGAGGGATGGGGCACAGTGCTATACCAGAACTCTACTGACATGCTGCTCTGTTAAACTACTCCCCAAGTCCTAGCATCCTGGCTGTGCTGCTTAAAGACTAGTTCCAAGATGATATTCTCATCAAAAGAAAGTAACCATGGAATTCATCGCTGAAAAACTCCTCGGGATTATTCTGTTAGTGATTAGTTGCCAGTCTGCTTTCCACACAGCTGTTGTTATGTTTGACAACACTCAAACTCTCTCCTAGTCTAACTAACTGATACTCAGAATACACAGTCTAATTTATATTAGTAAATATTAAACACGACACACACCTACTTATTGAAACATTTCTTCATGCCCTGATGCACAATAATGAAGGTTGCTGTTTGCAGTCCTTCTCCTCCAAGCGTAGCTACATGTTAAAAGAAAAGTAATCCTTCTCAACAGCTCAAACTGCAATTGAGTAAGGTTTCAGATTTTCCAGAATCTTTGCTGGCTGAAGCTGAATGAAGCATATTAGTCAAACGGCATTTAATTTTATATTCATTGCTATAGGTGGTTCTTTTGAAGGGCTTTTCAGCAATATTTTCAAAAATTACACAATTTATTAATAATGCTGTCTAACAGTGAACAAGTCAGTTAAAAATCACACTTAGATTTAAAGCCATTTTGCCTTGTGCATGCCCATCCCAAAGGACCAGCAGGTGGACTTCACCATCCTAAAGAACTGCTACCCAGTGGCCCAGGGCAGCTAACAGACCAAGCACACAACTACCATTCCCACTGAGCCAAGCTTCAGCATCACTAAATGCAGGTTCTCTCCTTTTCTAATTGCTCCATTACCTCACTCTTGGCAAACCACCACAGGACACAGAATAGATCAGAAAATCCTTGCTAATCAGTGCCCAGCCCACCTCCACTAAACTGCCATAGCAACAATATTCACTGAGTAACTCAAGTCTTCATCAAGAAATTTAAAAAATAAACCAGAGCAATTGGGGTGTTCCAGGTTAAAGCATATTTATACAACTGCAACAGTACATCAAACTACTGGGAAGTGAGTAGGAAGAGACACCTAGGCCACAGGCAAAATTTGATATGCATGAATTACTACATATGTACATAAGTACTTGCCCCATGTTGCAAGATCCAGAGTGAAATCAATCACTGAATCACAGAATACCAGGCTGGAAGGCACCTCAAGGATCATGAATTTTTCTCAACAAAAGCACAGTCTGCAGCATCCTGTCCAGCCAAATCTTAAAAGCATCCAGCATTGAGGAATCCATCACTTTCCTGGGGAGATTATTTCAGTGGCTGATTGTCTGCATTGTGAAAAATTTTCCTCTCCTCCAAGAATCTTATCAAGTTCAATCAAATCAATATTAGCTGTGTCCACACTATATTGTGTTAAAGTTGTTCTTACACCTTTAGCCAAACTTTTACCCTATGAACTAGAAAACATGAATAACCATGTTTAGGGAAGAGGAGAGATGGAGAAAATGGGCAAGTAGATAATCAGTACATGCAGGAAAAAGACAAGGAAGAACATCTGAAGGGTGCTAAGGAATCATGTGAAGAAAACTCAAAGACAGGGAGTAATCTGGGTAGACACTGCAAGACAGACCAGATGCAGGGATGGGGAAAATGGAACAGAGCTGAGAAGTCCAATATTTAAAGATTGGGTCATGTAAGAAAAGCTAACAAAGCATTTGGCAGGCAAAACAAAACAAAACAAAACAAAACAAAACAAAACAGGACACAGAGATGCAGTACGACTGATGTAAGAAGGGAATGAGAAGACAGAAAATAGAAATTTAATCTAGATCTACAAGTACTTTTGCATGTCTAAGTTGCACTTTTCCAGGTGCACATGGTAATGTGATTTTGCTCAGTTCTTTCCTAGTCATTTTGTGCAAATAACATTAGCCAATGCTTTCCCAGTTTCCTTGGGGTTCCACCCTGTGAGAAAAGTTGATACAGAGACAGAACTTGATTCTCAGAAATTGAGGAGACTTCATAGCCCAGTCTTCTACCAGGAAACTGTCCATGCTCTGGGGACATGCGGGGGACAAATCTATGCCCAGATGATGCCAGTTCATGCTGCCTTTCTATCCGGTTAAGATACATTTAAAGAGATTGCAAACACCACTAATAAATACAGGCATAACCCTCTGAATTTCTGTAGTTGGATTCCAAAACATTCAGTTCCTTTAGTCAGGAGCTTCTGAATAACTTTGACAACCACGTGGGAATTAATGATCTCAGTTATAATGAAAAAGCCATTTGTCACTGTTTATCATCTATTTCACATATGAAAACTAATATTTCCTTTATGAATAACATTTATTTGACAACCTGATGCTAAATCTTTTCATCCAATTCTTGTCTGACCACATTTGTAAAGCACTTCCCTTCATGTTTAAGGAAGGTTAATGGCTTTTGTACGCTTATCAAAACTAGAGATACACCTCTAGTTCTGCACAAAATAAAATATTCTGTCTCCCTCTACTGGCTCTGCATTAAATCAAACCAGAAAAAGGAAAAGAAATCTAGAAAGCAAATGTTTATTGTTATCTTAGAGGATTCTATACAGAAGCAATGCTCAAATTAGAGAAGATTAATACTTTAATCATAGCTTCTAAACAAGCATTACAAGAAAGAATACTAAGGCTCTTTCTGAACACAGCATGAGTCCCATTTAAAGTTATTACAGGTACATAGCACCACCATAGTGACTCAGCTATGACAGAGAAATAATTTGTATCTTTGGGAAATTTTCTACTAAAATTATTTCTTCATTAAAAATACAAGAGAATATTAATGAACTTTCTGTTTCTGTAACTTCATCTTATTTTATATTGAATCAGATTTAAGCAATCCTGCTTTGCTTACAGCCAGACTGACTTAGAATTAAGCCGGATGCTTTTACTTCTAAAAACATTATAGGTAATAAATGGTTTTGGTTTGGGTTGTTTGTTGGTTGTCTTTTGGGTTTGTTTTAATTAAAACCAATCAAAATTTGTGATTCAAGGAACTTCTGATTTGCAATTTGATCTGACAAAATATATTTAATAATGAAAGCAATCTGTCACTATATAAAACACAAGAGATGTCTTTCACATACTCTTTAGATGACAGCTGCAAAAACTCTTTTTTTTTACTGATTTGTGCTTTTCTGAAGCAATATAATTAAGTGCATAAAGCATTCTGCTTGTTTCTAATATCAACTTGAAATAGCTCAGAGTGCTCCCGAACAAGCATACATCTTTTCTTACCCCAAATAAGTCAAAATCACAAGAGTAAGAGAAACAAGTGCCATGTTTGCCATGAGGCCATCACTATGATTTTTCTCTTACTAATTTTCTTCATTGGAGAATTTTTTTTACGTTTGGGTAAAAAGAGGGCATTAGTAAAATGAAACTCTTCAAAATTAAATCTTAAATTACCACTAGGAGTTAATTTGTCAAGAAGTGATCAAAAAGGTCAAACAATTTCCATCTTTTCATGAAACAGTTTTTGTTTGCAATCAGTCTGTACAGATTGCTTAAAGATAGCATTCAAACAGCTGAATGTGAACTTAAGGTTAACTGAAAATTACAGTTCTACCTCACAGAGATTCTACTCTGTGGGGAAAGAAGCATTCAGAATTTACAGTCAAATCCTCTAAATATGTAGAAAATTCAAGTAGTCTCATTTAAAATGCTTCCATACTAGTGGCATGGAGGCCCTGGTTATCAAGCTGGTGTTAAGAGTTTTTGAGAATAAATATGCCTACACAGTAGATGACAGCCAAGAACTTTCATGCCATGTTTAAGTAAAACAAAGGAACACTTTAAAATGCTTAAAAATTAAGTTTCACATTAATAGAAAAGCTCTTACCATGACTACATTAGCAGATGCCACTACAGTAAAATTCTTTTAGTAAAGTCTTTACATGCACCTCAAAGCTCCTACAGACATTTTTATGAAAAGACCATGCTTTTTTACTGTACCTGAACATTTCTGTACCTGTCACGCTGCATGTTAATGAAAAAATAAGATGGAACATCAGGTTATTTTCACACGTCCTTTCCAAAGGCATAATTTCTATTTATTCTTACATATGATGTTACATGCAGTTTTACTTTAGAAGAACTACCAAAAAGCACTTCAGTCTATCTTAAGATGACAGCTTTGCCAAGTCAAGAAAAAGATTTTACTGTGCAGGAAAAAAAAAAAGGCTAAATAATTAAAGAACAACATTTCTTCTTTCCCATGCAATCTCCCAGAAATCCCCAAAACACTGATGCTGATAAAGGGCTTTGAGGGAAGCAGGTTTGTTTTTACTAATACTCATAACCTTGGATCAACTTGGTAGAAAGGAGTTACACAGAATTAACAGTTGAGGCTACAGCAGCTTACCCAGCTGAGCTGGTTGAACTTTGCCTGTTTCCAGGTACTACTGACATCATGAGGAATCAGTCATATCTAAGCAATACCATATCCTGGCCTCTTGACTTTAAATTAAGTGTGAGGGCTTAAATGAAACACTGCCCACATTAATGATATAAACTATTTACACTAGCACACAGAAAGTACTTACAACGTTTCTGGGAAACTGCCTGTAAACAAGCTGTGACAATGTCGCAGTTCTTCTGGACTTTTTGTACAAGCCTGTCTTTCTGCTTCAGAAGACGGAGCAACTTTGCTGATTGAACAGAAATTCTGTAATTCAGTTCTTGTTTTATAGTTGTTAATTCATCAACATCTGCCAACAAGGAGAGAAAACAACTTCAGTACAGGCCAAAACATTCACAAACAGCTTACTGTAGTTGACACGCAAAGGCACTTGCCCCACAGACATTTACAAATACAAGCTTTCTATAAACAACAAGCTCTATTGACTGAGATAATTCCCAGTTCTAAACACTTTCAGAATCTGAGCCAGTCTTTAACTTTCCTTTAAACAAAAGTACTTCAATTTATTGCACAGAGTATGAATCTTAACAATTATGCTGTTATAAACTCCTAGGAAGGTGACAGGTATAGACAGAATATACTGATAATAGTGCAACCAGAGGATACTTTTTAAATACAGTACCTTCCAGAAGCTGCCCATGCATGGACAGGATATACATTTGTAACGGACAAGGGACCATGTTCAAGAAGCTGCCTGGAAAGCTACAAATGCAACTCCAGAATAAGCTCTAAGTGGGAAATTCTTTCCACTAAGATGCAACTGGATGGCTTCAGTCATCCTTAGTTATCTCCACTGGTCAGCTACAGTGCCACCAGACCTCTTCAGTTCATAAAAATGTCTCAGCTTAGTTCTAATATTCCTGTTATCCCCCACGAGGTAAGCTTCAGGACCAGAAAGGGGAGTTGTTGGGGAGATGTCTTACGTCCATTTATTTTTCTGAGTGCTCTGTTCTCAGAGGCTCCCCCCACCAGTGAAATCCTAGGTCTTGCCTATCACATGTTGACCTCTTCAGCTCCTCCCTGTAATAGCCTGGTACAGCTTGCCACCAGCATCCACACAGCTGCCTGCTCCCTGCAGCTAAGTTTTCAAACTATCACTTTCAATGCATCCCCTGCCCCTGATGCTGGAAAGAAAATCAATCCAAAAAATCCATTCTTCAGTAACCAGAACTAATGAGAAAAATATGTATGCATCCAGGAAAAGCTGCTATCAGTGGGGTGGTAAACAGCTCAGCTCATGTGGCAAAACTCTTTCAATAATTCTGGAGAGCTTAAAGAAAAGGACCAATTAGGCTGAAATGACCATCAACCATAGGCTAGTGAAAAGTATAACTGCAAGGATGGGGGAGCCCCTGATAAAACAATACTATATTTTATAGCCACTACTGTGTTTCAGCATCCGCTGCTCAGACAGAATTCCCCATCGCTTGTACCAGGCAAGGTAATTTAAAACTAGATCTATGGATTAAAAAAAAAAAAAAAAAAAAAAAAAAAAAAGTTGCATTCATACTAATTTATACAGTCACTACCAGCGTTGTCTGGTGAGTTTTACTCTTTCCCACTTGTGCCAGTCAGCCGTGCCTGTAAAAACCAATAAATTGGCAGCAAAACTAATGAGTTGAAACACCACAAAACATATTTCTGAACAAGAAAATTTCCTGTTGTGTCCCAGGTTGCCAAAGGACATACAAAAGAACTTGAGCTACATCCTAGTAACATCAGATGGCGTGTCATCTCATTAAGAAGCCAAACACGGAAGCAGATAGCTGTTTGTACAGCTCTGAAAAACAGGCATATTTAGTCACCTCTTAAGTTTTTTCCTCATCAAAAGCAAAAGTGATTAAACATCAGGAAACAAGAGGCCTTTGTTCTCTTTTCCTCTTCATTGGATCAGCTTGGAGTTGCATGTCTCAGTCTTTCACAAACATGCACTGTTGAGGCTACCTACCTTCCATAAGAATTCGTTGAAAATTTCATTTAGATTCTGACTCCAGCATGTACATTTTTCATTACACTCTTCTTTATTACTATTTTTTTTTTTCCCGGAAGACATGCTGACCTCCAAATAAGCTTTAGAGTTATGCAGTTTAGTAAGTTCTACATAAGTCCAGTAGAACCAAAAGGCCCCGAGAAAAACTCGCTTATGATACTGCATGTGTAGCATCTCTTCTAGATTCAGAAAACAAGGGCTGAATGGAAAGAAAGGAAAAGAAAGGAAAAGAAAGGAAAAGAAAGGAAAAGAAAGGAAAAGAAAGGAAAAGAAAGGAAAAGAAAGGAAAAGAAAAACTGGACATTTATTCATTACTGAAAGTGAGGAAAAGCACAGAACTCGCAGAAAGACAAAAGCTTAGGCAGCCTGTCACAGAAACTAGTAGCAGACGACCCAAATTCGGCTCCTAGGGCACGTGAAACAAAAGAGGGAAGAACAGTACAGGAGGCCCTGGTCTGATGGAGCTCTCAGCTAACAACACCTGGGAAGCTTCTGGGAGCCAAGGCCGTGCAGAAAGCCTGGACATGGACACACAGGCACACGGACACGTGCGCGCAGGCACGGAGGGACCTTCGGGCAGGACTCCCTAGCGCGCACGGAGGAAAAGCGAGGCGGCAGGGGCAGCTGGCAGCCCCGGCGAGGCGGTGGCAGGGACAGGCAGGCGGGCAGGGCTGTACCTTTCAGCCGCAGGTACTTGACCTGGCTCGGCCGCTGCTGCAGCTCCCGGAGGGCGCGGGAGCGGGCACTGCCCGACGGTGCGGCCGCCTCGGCGGCGCTGTACAGCTCGGTGAGCAGCCCGCTCACCAGCGACGAGGTGCGGCTGGACCGGCCGCTGCCGGGACCCGCCTCGTCCTCGTCCTCCTCCTCCTCGGCCAGGCTGTCGGCGCTGCTGCCCGCCCTGCCTGCCGCGCCGGCCTCCGCCGCATCCATCTTCCGCGCCGCCACCGCAGGGTTCCAGGCTCGGCCCGTTCCACGGCCACACGCCAGGGTGGGGCGGGCAGGGGAAAGGGAAGAGGGCGGGAGAGCCCAGGCAAGAGCGCCGCGCCCGGGTCCGCTCCCTCCCCGCGCACCGTGGTAGAGGCCGGGGCGGGGGCGCTGCACCTGCCGAGGGGCGGGGAGGGCGGGGAGCTCGCTCCGCCTCGGGGCGGTGACACCGGGCGCGGTGACACCGGGCGCGGTACCCGTGCGCTGTGCGGCTGTCACGGAGATTACCACCGTCCTGCCGGCCGTCCCGCTCCTGCTCCCCTGCTGGAGGGGCGGCCCGGTTTCGCCAGCAATTCAGTACCTGTGCTGTGGCCGGTCCCAGTGACACCGCCTGCAACCCGGGGAGGATGGGGGAGTCCCCACGGCCCCCAGAGCTGGGCGCGCCTGGGCTCTGGCTGCGGCACCGATGGCGGTGCAGGGAGGCCCGGCCACACGCGTAACAGCCGCAACTAATTCAGGTCAGGAATCGACAGAATCACAGAATGGGTAAGGTTGAGTGGTCCAACCTCCCTGCTCAGGCAGGGTCATCCCAGAGCACATTGCGCTGGACTGCGTCAAGACAATTCTTGAGTATCTGCTCTGAGGGAGACTCCGCAAGCTCTCTGGGCAACCTGTTCCAGTGCACAGTAACCAGCCCAGTAAAGAAGTTCTTCCTCATGTTCAGGTGGAACTTCCTGTGCATCAGTCTCTGCCCGTTGCCTCTTGCCCTATTGCTTGGCCGAGATGACCGTTCTTCTACCGAGAAGAGCTGGCTCCATCCTTTGGCACTCCTCCCCGAGGATGTGTATCCGCCCCTCGGCAGCGGAGCGCGGAGGTCACGCCTGGGAGGCGCCGAGGCGCAGCCCAGGGAGGGGGCGGGCCTTGGGGCGGGGCCGCGGCTGCCGCCTGGGCCACGTGACTCCCCCCGCCTCCCCCGCGCTCCCGGGTCATATGCCGGGGGCGGGGCGGGCCCGCGCGCTGCTGCTCCGGCTCCGCGGCCGCTCCGCGCTTGTGGCGGCCCCGA
>VZUA01068878.1:57976-72569 GCA_013401035.1 Horornis vulcanius
CAGTGTTCCATGAAGTAGACAAAAGTATTAATGGCTGCTTGCAACATTGTTTCCTTTCTCTTGATGTTTATGAAGACTATAAAGTTTACTGTAGCACCACAAGAAAGGGCAGCTCTGTATTACTTAGACATTCCCATCACTGACAGCCCAAGTGACACTACCATCAGGGTCATGGAAGCTTGCCACATCTTGTCATTAATTTCTAAGAACAAGCCAGGTTTGTGAAGAAAATTGCTGTTATAAGGCTAAAGGAATCACCTGTTTTAGAAAAAGAAATACACAGCCTTAATACTTCATTCAAGGGATAGGGAAGGGGAATTCCATGATTAGAAAGAAGGGGCAGTGCTAATATATTGCTTGTCAGATTCAGCTGTCAGTATTTTGATAACATCCACCAGACTGCATTTAAAGCTGTGGACCAGTAATTGCTCACAAATTTCAAAGCAATCTGCTTTCTCAAGGTGTTCAAGTTGTTTGAACTATTCCAGCTGCCAAAAATCCACCCACTTTCTAAAAACAGGAATAAGAGGGACTTGGAAGAACTCAGCTGAATCACTCACTTCCTCATTTTTCCTGTGCAAGTTCTAGGGAAAAGCCAGTTCCATGACTCTTGCTTGGCAAGAATGACTTTGTAGATTCCTATGGGTTGGCAGCAAAGGCATCAAGGATGAGACTAAAGATTCACGGGGATATTCTCATGCTGTTGATAAAAATCAGTGAAGGCTTCTGCCATGTTATCAGCTAACAAAAACAGGCAGTAGATGAAAGGAAAACATTACAATGACTGATCCAAACCAAGAACATAACCCTTCTACAACACAAAAATCCTAAGCAAAAAAAAAAAAAAAATTAAGCAAAGTATTAATGGCCGGGTGACTTGGCATGTTTTTTACCAGATACTTGCTAAGTGGTTTTTCTCCTCTGCTTTTGAAGTGTTCAAATTAACAAGGCAAAAACCTCACAAAAGTATTTCAAGTCTTTTGAAATTGTATAGGAACTTCAAAAGCTTCTCTGCAGAGTATTGAAGAAAAAACACCAGCAGCAAATTAAGCCCCACCTTTAGAAAACAGCANTTTCCATAGATTGAACTAAGGTAGATACTGTGTTCTTTCCATGCAACCTGCATTTTCACTCAGCCTTGTTTGCATTTAAAAATGAATGCTGTCACTTGGTGACAGGTGTTTAAAGATAACTCTGTACAAGTTATGCTGCCCTTCTGTGCCAGTATTACTGAAAACCCACAAGTTCTGACTGTGAGTGCTCGTTAGACAAACCAGAGCAGATAAAAATACAGAAGTGTGTAACATCTGCTCACTCACATCTATGGAAAAATGTAGGAGCAAAGAGGGCAGATTCTGAAAGTATCAGCTGACAAGTCTAGATTAAAAGAACTGTCTAGGATTACTGGCATACAGAAAGCACCTGTTTATCTGAAGGGAGGGCTTCAGAGCCAGTGTTCTAATACAACTTTGCCTGGGAAAAAAACCAAGAGGCTGAACTTCACTGTCATAAAATATACTGGCATTCTAATTCCTCCTGAGACACGCTGGAAACAGCTGAAATTTCTGCTCACATTCCCAATTCTGTATTTAAAGAGAGAAATCTTAGACTTGTATTGCTATTTTCTCTCATGCTGTGTGCGAGGCCACAATGCTATATTTAGGTTTACAGAGTTAGTGAAGGGAGTTTTGCACTCTACTTCTTATGGGTTTTTGTGGTAAAGTTAAGGCAAAACAGAACTACTTTATCTGTAATATCCTGTCTTATTCATATGAAAAATGCACTCAAGAAAGACAGAACCAAGTTAGTACTATATACAGCGTCATAAAAAGTTAGATTTGGCATTTTCAGGATTAATCCTTGGATTTAAAAAAACCTCTTCAAAATTCCAGTTGTGAACACTGCCTTTTCTAAAAGTTGTAGAGGGAGATGTAGAGAATGTGCAATAAAAAGACAAATTTTAAAAACCACCTTTGAGGAAAGCAGGAAGGAAACAGCTTGGGAAGCCATTTGCCAGTACTGGGTGCCTCAGTGCAGGGTGTTGGGCTGGGTCCCTTTCAAGCCTACACTGCTACAACTGAAAACACTTCTAATTTCAGCTTGCACAAGGGCATACAAGAACACTCCAGAATTACCTCTCACCTTGCTAGCACATAACACAAGAAGGTGCTTTTCAGACAAACATGTCCTGGCCTTTGCAGTATTTCCTTGAAAAATACCACAAAATGAGTGCCAGCAGCCAGGCTCAGTGTCTGAAGTGCTTGGCTCAGACTGCTCTGAACTGGGTGTTGCCTACCTCTCCATACTGGCTGCTGCAGCAATCTCTTTTACCCACTCACATATCAAGAGGAATATAATTGCTCCAGTATAGGTAAGTCCTCAGTTCACAGCACTAAACCTGTGTTCTAAACAGTAGATTACAGTGTGTGTCCTCTTATCTGGCTTAAATTTTCACCACAGTCCCTGCTTCTTGACCGAGCAGATGTAGCAGAGGTGTACGTTTACCCATTTGGAGTCATCTGCTTGCCTTCACTATCAACAGTAAGAGGCTTTGAAGCTTTCAGTTGTCCTGGAAGGATCAACTACAGCTTTTTATTCACTTGATCCAACTAAGGCAGGAGGGGAAGTCTCAAAATGGCACCAAATAATTATGAAGTAGATGTAAGAAACAAGACAACATTGGACTAGAAAGTTAGTTGAAGTAATAGGACTTAGAAATATTAATAACAAGTTATTATCTTTTTTTCCTAAACAATTTGTTCAAACTGGTACTTCAGACTAAATTAAGGATTCTGTGGAGCTTTTAGGCCCAAAGTAAAAGTATACAGACTTTTATGAGTTTATTTTTTGAAACAAATACAAACACAAAATTGCCATAATCCTATAAACAATTTTATTCCTCTTATTCATTAATGAATACTGCACTAGTCAACATTGTTTTGCTCAAAATTCACTTATTTAAAAAAAGTTTCTATTTTCCAGTTTTATAGTAGAAACTATTTCTCCTGCATATGAACTTAATTTGTGTAATTTATACGATCCTGCAAGATGAAAAGTGTAGGAAAAGTTTTGAAAGCAGTTATTTCCCAACAAACACAAGCATGCTACTGAACATTAAAATGAAAGAGGAAAACGTACCTGGATGGTTCTACATCAATGGGAGATGGTAAAAAGCAAATGCTAACAGAACGTGCAAGGACTACAGCAGGAAATCCCCATGCTGGGAACCTGGGAAGGAAAGAAAACTCCTCTATACTCACACACGTACAGGAGGAGGGCAGGAAGGGAATTGAGTCTGGTGGGGTTTTTTGCAAATGTTCAAAGATTTCAAGACTAAGAATTCAGGCTGCAGGAAGACAAAGCAGACTGACAATCTGTTGATCCCTGCCATGGAGAGGATTGGCCCAGCTGCTCCCACAGAAGGTGCTGCTGTCCTGCTCTGTCTCCACACTGAACTCGTTGGTCTCCAGATGGATGATTCTGCCCCTGATTCAGGCAAAACACACGAGATTTCTTTTGCTGAGTTGTATTTCTGGTAGTACATACTGCCACAGGCAGAGCCCAGTGACTTGTGTGGTCAGCAGCTTTGCTGACTGCAGTATTTTTAAGGATTTTATCCATCCCACCCTGGCTGAGTGCTGATGTATTTGCCATTTGCAGGCCTTACCAAGCACACAGAGTTGTAAATGGGGTTGTTGCACACACCAAACTGTGAGGTCTCACATAAACCAGCCTTCAAGGCACTGGCTGAGCCACTGCCACCTCTGCTGCGGGGCCACGGTGCCCAGGGAAGCGCCACAGAGACCAAAGCAAACAGCTCAGCAGCTCCCTTCTACCAATTCAGTCAGGGAGGAATAAACCACTTCTAGGCAACAGAGCAAGTAACTGGAAAATTAAACATGGATGTCACCAAAGAAAACCACTAAAAAGCCATTAAAGACAAAAAGGAGTGAAAAGCATTTCCCAGGGAGGGAGGGCCAGGGTATCACCTCCAGCCTTGGTATATTTGCCTCATTTCTGCAAGGTGTTTTTTGACAGAAAGGAAACCACTCAGCACCTGAGAGGGTGTCCCACCCAGCACCACTGTGCTCCCCATGTGGAGGGGTCAGCTCCACAACCCCCAGCTCCCTCCCTCTCTCAGGCAAACCTTAATTTATGCTAAAGGGCAGCTGTCCTGCCCACAGGACTCATTGCTGCTTTTCAGGGAAACCCAGTTGGCCTCAAAGTGATCACAACACCATCGTCAGGTAAAGCAAAAACCAAACACGTCACGTAACCGAGTATTGCCAACTTCAACTTTAATAATGGAACCATCACTTTTTTTGCCATTTCAGTAATAACTTTAAGGGGAATAAAAACTTCCCTACAAAAATAAAACTTAGCTTGTTAAAATTATAAATAGTTTCAATGTTTGTATTTAAAGACATACATTTTAATGTTTCCCTGCAGTCTCCCTCCCTCATCATTTAGTCATTCTGGTACCATCATATAATGACAAGAAAACAGTTTTGCAACAAAAGCTTTTGACAGTTCAATTTGATGCTAAAATTAAAAAATTATAAAACTGACCAGGCAAGACCATTTCTTTTAAATTAAAGCTGCTGTAACTGCCAGTGTGTAGAACAAGAAATAGGAGAATTAACTCCACACACGACATCTTACAATAATTAACTGTGAACTAAGACAAAATTAAAATAAAAGTTTATTTTGGTCCCCCACCCCCTTCCCCTTCACCCTAAATCAAGACTCATAGTGCATACAACACTGATTGAGGTTTTTGGCTAAAGTAAATGCAGATGTGCCTACATAAAAAGACTGATAGTTTAGTTCAAGTAAAACCAAAATTCACATATTTTTATACTCAACTTTAAAACTCAAACAGTGTTTAAATCTGAGCAACAAATGGTTCAATATTGACAGCGATTACGCAATGATTACATAACTATGGGCAGAAACATAAATTAAGATGTTAACAGAATACCCACCAACATGCTGCTGCATTCCTGCAAAAACAAATTGTAACAAAACACAAAAGCATTCCCTGAACCATTATAAAGTGTCTCATCTGAGGATAATGTTACTAACTCACACATGCACTACAATGTTACATGTGAAATTAAAAAACAAACAAGATATGCCTTAGATATATTTTATAGTTAGTCCTACTCTTAACTCTTTAAAACATTATGATTGTCTCGTAAGATTGCAAATTCTTTTTACCTAAAAAACCTGTGAAGAGTTCTAAAAAGAATCTTATTGAGGAAAGGAAACAAAGGCACAATTACATAAAATTAAGGGGAAGAACAGAAGCATCTTGGAGTTTCACACAGTATCCATTAGATGTCACCAAAGTTTTAACAATTCCTTGGGAATTTAAAACGAACACATTAGGAACAGAGGAGGGGAAAATCCCCACCATGACTTCTGCTGCTCTTCAATCCTTAGCACTCCTCCACTCCCCCAACCCCCAGTACATAACTCATTTCCTTTCTGGCATGACAATGACTACAGTATCAGTCACTCAAATCTGCCTCATGCTTCTATTGCACACCCACTTCTTTGGTTTCTTTTGAACATGCTTTTTTTTTTTTTTAGATAAATAACTCTGAAAGAACAACAACTATATTTACACTAAAGTAAAAAGTTTTCTTGCTACATTTTTCCTACTTTTAAATCAAGTAAATCAGCAGTCTGCAGAATTTGGTAATCAGTTTTTCAAATAAGAGTTTTAAAATCATAAGGAAAAAACCTTTTGAATTATTAAATGCAAGAGTTACTAAGCTCAGTCACCAACACAGACAATAAATGTTAATGTTCTCCTGGGCTGGAAATGTGAATAAGAAATTCTACTTTCTTTGCTGGACTGAGCCTTTAACAAAGAAAGAAGCAGAGGAAGCTATTTCTGTCTTTCAGATATGGTAATTCAAGATTATCCAGCCTAAAAATGGATCACTGAGCCAGAGGAAAGACCTGACTTACAATAACGACCAAATGTATCTGTAGTTGTAGCTTATGTCTGCACCCTCGCTAGACAGGTATTTCTCACAGAGTTATCTGAGACATGGACCACTTTTCAGAATTCAAGTAAGCAGCTTTTTAGGTTTGCCACACTTTTCAAACCCTGACTATGCCTTTATGCAATCAGCTTCTCCAAAAGGGACCTGTATGTGCAGCTCCATTTCCATTCTTACTTAGCTTTTGCTTCTTGTTCCTTCCCACTATTTCTGTTATCTTTATTTCTTTTCCAGTGTGGATTTACACAGTTAAAAACCATAAAACTTAGTCACAATATTATAACATACTAAAACTTTAACCTTGTGGAATTAGTATTTCAACTTTCCGCTGTGTAAATACTATTTTCATTTAAAACCTCCTCTGTCAACTATTAGAGTTCTTCTCCCCCAACTCTTACCTTCTTTTCAACTTTCTCTTTACCTTCTACGCAAAGACCACTTAAAAGCTTTCCATAAATTTCACAGTACAAACCACAAGTTCTCATAAGTTTTCCACCTATAACAGTTCTCCCACAAATTATACAGTAACTATTTGAAAACAGAAAGGTAGTGCAAATCAATTTAATCTCTAAGATAGTGCTCCAACTAATTCTCGTCCAAATGGCTTTAATATTTTTTTAACCCATCAATTTGCACATCCTTACTAGTAATGATACCATTAAGCAAAGAAGAAAAAAAGGTATTATTTCATAGCATCCTAGGAAATTGCTTACAGTTTCACAGCTTGCTCCAAGATAACTTGGGAAACTCTCTAGGCACGCAGAGGGTTGCAAACTGATGTACAAACATGCAGAATCCCTTACTTGTGGGTGCAAGATGCTAAGTGACCTGGCTTATGGAACTAGAGTCTACCCTGGCATCACAAAACAGTCTTCTGAACAAAGAAAACTACTCTCTGCTGCTCTTTGTACGTTGGGTTTGGCATGCTCTATTGACATTTGGTAGCGTGCGTTTTCCTGAGTGTCCTTTGGCCCCCTTTTAACCAGGATTCAACACCCCACGAAGGGCTTCTTCAAGTTTGCCCCTGTAAGCTGCGTAGCGGTTCTTCAGGATCTGCAGTTGGTCATTTTCCTCTTTGTCCAGTATGCGCAAGAAGTTTTGCAGTTCAGGAATACTAAAAGCTTCCCACTGGAATGACAAAGACAGCAAAGAATGGATGAGATGAACAGAAAATTCCTAAATATTTTATATATACAGTATTTCCAAACAAAACCTCAGACAATTACCATCTGAAACAGTATCACTTCCATGCAAATCTTAGGGTATTTAAAATATTTTACTCTTTTAAATTGTATTTTTCTTCTGCAAGTAACAACAGGTCAATCTAACCACAAATGAAATGTTTACAAAAGGCACAAAGGAACTTAACAGGGGAATAGAGTTTGCTTCCAAAAAATGAACTGTCTGGTCAGCACAGCTCAAACAGAAGCCCACTCATCCATGAAGTTACACAAACACTGACCCAGGAGGGTGTGACATACCATGACTTCTCCAGTTTCATGCTCACGTAGAACAAAACTGAGCATTTCTGTTTTGGGGCCTGCCACCAAGCGCAGGTAGAGGGGATGTTCTCTGTCTGACAGCTTGCATGTATAAACTGCAAGAGAAGGAAACCACACCAATTATCATCTTTACCAACAATGTTTCAAACACTTGGAATGACTAACACTAGCTAATGCTAAAAAATTTCAGAAAGATGCATGTGTAGGCAAAATTTACAAACTGTTTATCTATCAGTCTACATACTGGTTTTGAGCAGTGAGTTTCAGGGAGGAGCTGAGCAGGTGACTGATGGTGACAGTGCAATGCTGCACTTGCACAGGAATGAAATGGCCTCCAGCCAACACAGTACATGCAGGGACGGGGGGGAAAAGAATAACTCCCAAGAAAAAATATACAACACACTGTTGCTCTATCCAAGCATTTACAACATCACAGCTGTGTCTCACTGTTCTGATACCTTTTCCACTTAAAATTTCACACACAAAGTCTAAAAGACAACTCTGCCTGCCTGACAGCCAGAAACATCCAAACTACTCAAACTGCTCTCAATGTCCATGGAAGGAAGGCAGATTTTAGGTGCAAGAACACAAGGCTGGCAAAATGCGCCTTTCCCTAAAATAACCCTTTTCCATCTTCTGGTATTTCCATCACAACTTACAACAAACTCCTAACAGCAGCCAGTACCCAGGGACAGCCACGTGCACTAACACACGTGAGCACAACACACGTGCCCACGGTCGTCACCTCGAGAGCGGTCTGCCAGTGCCAGCACCTCATGCATCACAGGCACCATGGCTTATCTTTTTAAAAACCTGTCCTGTAACCTAATCTCACAACTCTGCAGTGTATCAGGCCAGCTGAAATTTAGGGCCTGATAAGGGCATAAAATAAAATAAAATGGACTGCAAAGCACAGGAGAGCTGCATAATGTTTTAGCAGGTGACTTTGTCTTGGATGAATTATCCTGAAATACCCCCAAGTCTTTTACTGTCTTACCATGCTACTTTACATAAGGAAAAAAAGACAAGGTAGAAGATTGTCACTCCCATTTATCTGAATTCTTTCACCAGGCTTATTTCAAGTATTACTAGAGCACAACTCCCTCCCCAAACCTTTCCACTACCAAAATGCCACATGCTCAGCTTATACCTTGATCTTCCTTGTGACAGCGTTTATAAAGTGCAAACTTGGCAGGGTTGTCAGCCACAAAGAACTTCTTGAGCAAGGCCTCGATAACTTCCCGAACGGTGTTGGTGCTGCTGATGTGAAGGGTGTTCACGCAGCCGTCTGGCAAGTAAAAAGCCGTTTCCTGATTGCTGGGAGCACACCTCCCCTGGCTCTGGGAGGATTGCACAGTGATGGGTCTGCATAGTTCCATCTGGACTTTGATGAAGCCAGTGTAAATCCCATTCGCGTTCTGCAATGAAGGAAAGGCCTGAACTGTTAAAATCATCAGCAATGACCAGCTGTGACACAGCAGTGGAGCAGGCAAATGAAAATGCTCACAGTGAACGCTATTTAATTACCACTGCAATACATGACATCTCACAGGAAAGGTGTTGTTTTGGTAATTCAGACAGTCTTCTTTCTGGCATATAGTCTGAATATTTAGTTTTTCTTATTATATAACTACTGAGCATTATTTTTTTTCTTAATAATAATTGCCGAATTCTAAGTATATTAGGACCTCATCAAGCAAAAGGTACAACATACCAGAGATATGTTTTCACTTTAGGATAGAACTATGAAGTAAAAAAGACAACTAACATCCATGTTTAGCAACAGATTTAATGCAGAAATAGAGAAATTATCTCCTATATTTTAGCTTTATCAACTTAGTCTAAGGCATTCAGATGGTCAAATCATGTGAAAAACCCCCAGCCAACCAACCAAAAAAAAAAAAATCCCCAAAACAACAATAACCACCAAAACAACAAAACCAAAACAAAAAACCCAACAAAAAAGAAAAAAGGCAAAACCCCAGAATGAATGCCAATCCAATTAACATCTGAAATTGTTTATTTCAGTTGCTTCTGAAAGACAAAATAGAAAAGCAAATCAAACCTTACTGAGCTAGGAAACTGTTGACAAACTGGTTTTAGGCATAGTAAGTCCTGATCCACAGGCAAACACATAAAGATCTTTTCAGTACATAGTCATACTTATATGGTTTAGGATATAATGGAACTTCAAAATTTCCATATACACCCACAGGAATATATCATGTATTAGAAAATCTGGACAGCATAACAACTGAATAACAGCTTGCTAAGCAGATAGATGTGAATTTTCTTAGTATGGTCTTGAGTAGACTGAACCGAATATGAGACCTGGTTCACGATCCTTGGAAATGAGAAGTCTTATGTATTTCAGTTTTTGGGGGGAAGAAAGTCTCTTCATGCTGCAAACCTGTACGACTACTCTGAAAGTCAAGTCTCCTTATAATAAATATTGCATTTTTTCTATCATTGCTTGTGCATCCTTATCAAAGAAATCTGACAAAAAATTACCTACAAAAACAAGAAAAATATACCTTTATTTTTACCATTGGAGTGTTTTCAGAATGTCAGAAAATTCTGACAAATGTACATCTTAGTGTCAGCTGAAAGTTTACCTTAAACAGATTTCAAATTACATCAGTTTGTTTTTACAACACTTTGGATCCATGTAAAAAAGTTACGGGACAGAAAGCATTTCAGACATGAGATTTAATTTGCCAATCTAAGGAAAAGTCTCTTAGAAATTCATTAAAACAGAGACAGTTTCACATGTAAGATGCTGAGAATAAAACAATTCACAATGCACTACAAAGTTACAACTCAACTGCTCACATTAAAAATTACAGCAATTCTATGCAAAACTTACCAAGGTCATCTTTAATTTATCAGTGACAGATGAATTATAGCTTTGTATCTTCTCTTTAACTTCTTCTTTACTGAGATAAACATGAGGTTCTCTCTCCTTCTGCACATCCTTCAAAAACAAGACAGCAGTTTTAAAACACAAAATAAAATCAATTATTTTATAATTCTGGATACTAACATTCTTAGTCCAAATGTACTCTACTGAGGCTCAACATAACAGTAATTTGCTGTGCAGTCACAGAAAGGACTAACACATTAAGCAAATCAAACTGAACACTCAGACTAAAGGGAGATGGTTTAATCAACACACCCAAAGACACCTGCGCCCTTTGGTTGCCAACTGTTTTCCTTCAAATATTTTGCATCGTTATGCAAAACAGCTCAGCTCATTTTTTGCCTTGATTTCCTCGTGTCAGTGCCATGCCATCCTATTAAGAACACTTAAAATTTTGGTTAAATATTCCTTGGGACACAAATAGGTATTTCTGAACAAACAAGGGGTACATCTGAAAATAGCAGCACGTCCTAACAAGTAACCCCAACAAACCAGTGTGTGCCAACAACACTACAGCAACCCTACATTCCAATGTGACAGGCAGGATGTTACATACAGGGTCACTGCCTACTACATAACCTATCAGAACTCTTGACAAGCATAACGTTACACCAACTGCATGTTTTTATCATGGGGAAGGCCCTATTAAGATTTTTCAACTGTTGCTTTTACAAGGTTGCTGTGGATTTCACGTGTGGAAGTAAAAGAAGACCCTGGAATTGGATTTTTTCCAAACAAACATTTGTTCCCAATCTGTATTCCTGCAGCAAACCAGTGTTATAAATACACTCCAGTTTCTACCACTAGCACAAATGCCATATATAGTATGAAAGAGTTTCAGCTCTCAGCTTTGATGATTTAAGGCTTCAATTAGAAAAGGGAGAAGCTTTGAAGAAGCTTCTCGGTGCTTTCAGAGAGCACCTGAACAACATTCAGCCTGCAGACAAACCAAGTCACAGTTCCACCTGTCCTCACAAACACATTCCAGTGTAGTGTATCCTGAGAAAGGACTACCCTGACTTCAGTGGCCTGTCCTGTATCCCACCCTATTGGACACCACCCAGCACAACTCAGCACACATCTTTGCAGGCACTTCAGTTTGCCAGACAGGACCCTGAAGATGGGCACATCTGCTGTGGCACTGTAAGGTTCCAATTGCCAGAAAGTATCTGCTGAACATTTTTCTGTCTCCTAATTTAAAATCAAATATTTTTAGCCCTTTTAGGCTTAGATGTGCTTTTCCTCTATGGCATTTCAGTAAATGACATGCTGGAGCAGACTTTTTTTCCCATAGCTATAAAAAGAAAGGTGTGGTCTGAATGGAGAACTCCAAGCCAGAAACCTTGAACTCTGATCTGGGCTCAGATACTGATTTCCTGCATAACACTGAGAACATACCTTTATTTCAAGATCAAGAAACTGAGGCAAAAAAAAGGAACACCAGTGAAAGACAGGTCTGCCATTAGTTCCTTAAGCACAATTCTAAGATTGTGTAGCATTTTGCACAGTCGCCAGACCCCACCTACTATATTACAAATAACAAACTACTGAACTTTTTCAGAATACAAGTCTCTATTCTCCCCAGAGAAATGAAGCCTTCTTGCCCTTCTGTTTGTCATCTTCCTTCTGCCCCAAACTGCCCCAAATAATAAAGACATAGCTTCATTTAAACTGTCCACTTTATCTCCCCAAAGGTTCTTTCAGCTTTATAGTGTTCTATCTGGGGGCAAACAAAACAGGCACAAAGGAAAAGTGGATACTAAAGGGACAGGAAGCAGTCTGCAGGCCTCTGACACCTATATGACACATTTCAAGAACCCAAGCTTTAACTTCCAATGTTCCCTGTGTAAGTGCAGACAAACTCCTTCATGGACACCAGCCAAGACTCACCTCAGAGACAAGCACATTGTGGAATTCCTACCTCTCCAATCTACTAACAATATTGATACTGAAATTCCAATACTGGACACCTCAGATTTAATGCTTATTATTAGTTCTCTTCTGATTGTTCAAGCAGGTACCTTACCCTGTTGGAGCTGTCTGTCACCATGATTACAGAAGTCACCCACAACATCCACGATTATTAAGCAAAAACACTGACTAGGAAAGAGGGAAAACCCCTCACTTTTCCTATGTTGAAACATCAACCTTTGTTTAAGAAAAGACAATAAACAAGTCAACAACCACTCCACATCAACTTCTGACTTCAAGGTTTAATTCCACAAAAATGACTTTTAATAACTGTAGATGACAAAAAGAACCTATGGCCTTTAATGGCAATGGCACAGGGTAAAGTTCACAAGGCTGACAGCTAGGAAATGATCTGTATGCATTATTAAGTAGAAAAAAAATGACAAGGAAAAAAACCTTGGCAAATTAGTAAGTATGAACACACAGCAAGACACTTTCTCCTATTTTCACATAGGAGAGTTTTCATACACATTTCTGTTCTCCCAAAATGACAGAAATTTGATCTGGTTAGAAAAGACACCACCCCACAAGATCACTCTAATCCTGGGGACTGCCATGGAAGCAGGCATGACAAGCAAAATCCAAGCACAGAATCGAAGCCCAGCACCCAAGCCAGCTGATTTCCCACAGGCTTGCCCTGGTGATGCCCTTGTAGTCGCCCTTCCCAGGTGCAGCTTCACTACAGAGCTCTGGGCCACAAGGCATCACTGGGGCAGCTGTCATTCCCTCAAATGAGTTAGATATGATTCCATACTTGAACATACCACAGGAATTTCTGCCTTCTTGCACTAGCACTAGAGGCCGGACAATTTTGGCACAGTTTAATTAAGCCCACAAAAAACACATCTGTGTTTATGTGAAAGCGGGGATTACCTCCTTCTCTAGCAAGAGTTCTGCCAACAAATGGACCTCTAACTCATTTTCTAAACAACCAAAGCCTGTGCCTCAATTAATTTCAACAGCATGTAGTTCATAGCAAATCTCTGAACTGAATACAAAGAGGACTACTGGGATTAAAACAAACTAACGGACCCAAAATCATTCAATAAAAATACTGGATATAATAGGCAGATATNTGAAAGCGGGGATTACCTCCTTCTCTAGCAAGAGTTCTGCCAACAAATGGACCTCTAACTCATTTTCTAAACAACCAAAGCCTGTGCCTCAATTAATTTCAACAGCATGTAGTTCATAGCAAATCTCTGAACTGAATACAAAGAGGACTACTGGGATTAAAACAAACTAACGGACCCAAAATCATTCAATAAAAATACTGGATATAATAGGCAGATATGCTGTTTACTTCAGTCATCATTTTCACCCTACTCCTCCATCTTTCACCATCAAGACCACAGGCAGTGAAAAGTGGTCTTGAAGATGAGTCCCAGAAGAGGAAATAACTTGATGCCACTGGAAACCCAAGATCAAGATCTTCATGAATTAATCTGGTGATACCATCCTGCACCCAAACAAAAAGCTCAGAACACTCCAACTACTCATTCATTAGGGTACAACTTCACCCAAGCAAACAAAACCTCCTCACTAGCTACACATCAGGATTTACAGAAAATCACATTGCTGCCACACAAACTGCAGAGACAGTAAATCCCACATGACTGCTACCAACAGAAAGCCAACAAAGGAACAACTCACTGGGTTTGTTATGAACAAGAAAGCCTCAACCCATCATTATTCACTGGGTCAGCTGCTCTCACTGAGTGCCATTAAGCAGAACACAGAGATTTGAGGCACCTGTGTCTTTTAATTTTCCTAATTATACTTACTCAACATGCAAAGAGAAGCTAACAAGATGTCCTATAGGGTTTTTTTTTCCTGGGTTTTTTTCCCCAACTTTCCTGGGGCTGAATTGCTCTCAGTATACATTGGCACCTAAATTTTGCCATAAAGCTTTGCTAGCCATGTTAGAAATTAAAATCAATAAGTCTTCTTTGACCAGCATACTTAGGTGAGTTGAAGAGGACTTGACAAACTAATTTCCCACAGGAAATCACTTCTTCATTAGCAGGTCCTTCATAACAGGACCCACTAAAAGAAAAGCTGTCCCTTGCTAACTCTGCTTCTGTCTAGCAGATCAAATTCCACTTTGTTATCTCAGCAGGTAAATTTATTACCTGTGAAGACCCTGAGTCATCCAATACAACAGCAGTACTTCATTCACCTCTACC
>VZUA01068880.1:7513-20518 GCA_013401035.1 Horornis vulcanius
CAAAGACAACAAAGATGCTTTCCCATGTTTTACCATCAAGTGCTCTTCTATCTTAATGAAGAGGCCACTGTAATCTTGTCTCAGTTTAACACATAATTAAGACATGAATTTAAGACAAAGTAATCACTAATCTTGCCCTTAAGTACAGGCAACAGGTGAATAAATTCAATGGAAATTAAAGAGCATGACTGTTAAATATTAACAATTAGATAAGCCAACAGTAGATTTATCCAACCTGTATCTTAAGCACCGAACCATCTTTACAAATCTCAGTCACGCACACACACAAAATGACAACGTGTGTCTGACTGCCAAGGGAGGGCTGCACTGGGTATTGTCAGCAGCACTCTTGGATCATATCGACATGCACATTCCTCACCTCTAATACACACCTGTGCTTACACGGAAACTTAAAGCTTCAACACTTTTTCTTGGAAAATAAACCAAGAAACAGTTGTCAGTCATTTCAGGTGCTGTAGCAACTACCTAGCATTTCAAAACAGTTTTCTATGTTATTACACTCTGTAAAGGACCTTATGTTATTCCATAGTTACGTTTTTATGTTATTATCTTCTGCATAAGACCTTGTGCTCTGTACTAGACCTTATAAAAACAGCATGGCTCCACACTGGGAGCACATGTACCTATTCAGGAAAAACAGGCTAAGTAAACTTTTTCCTGAAGATAAATTTAGGAAGTGAAGTAAACAGACTTAAACAATCACCTCTTTATCAGATTCTTAACTATTTCTGGCAAATCATCACAGAATATGTGCACAGAGAAGTATTCCTTCCTTCTTCTTAGTTAAATGCATTTAATTAAATGGTGACAGGCAAAATGTCCAAGTATACAGCTCAATGTGCTATACAAAAAACATATCTGTGACAAAACAAATTTAAGACTAGTAGATTATCTGGTTTTACCTTGCCTCATCAGCATTAGCTGATGCTCATGTCTAGCTGCTTCCATTTCTGCCTCAAGTTTCTCTTTGGCTTCTCTAATGTTCCTGTCAACCTGTTCACGCTGCTGCTTTTCCATCTCATCAAGAGCCTTCCATCGTGAAGCATACTCAAACTCAAATGTTCCAGGCTGAGCAAAGCGTGGAGGCTGCTCTCTTTCCCTAATAAAAATTTCACAATAAAAATGTACAGGACACATTTAGGTCAACAGCTGTTACAGCCAGACAACATATAAACAATCACTTCAAGTGCAGATCTCACTTTTTATCAACCTGTGAGATGACTACATTCTAAACCAGACAAAGCTCAAATCAGACATTAAGACAAGTAAAAAGACGATTTTCCAAAAATTGTCTAAATAAAGATTCAATCTATTTAATTTGAAGATATAAATTTGTATTGACATCAGTACAAAATAGTAAGCTGCAACACTAGATTAACAGAGTTCAGCCTCCTAAATCAAGCAGTCAATTCACTAAACCAGTTATTTTAAAAAAATCACGTTTACTAGACAGCCCAGAATATTCCAGAATCTGTAGCCATTAAAATGAGCCTGCATTTCCCATTCTAACATTACAGTGTTAATGTCACTTACAGTGACAAGTTTTTTAAGAAGTGGTGTTCTACAGTGCACCAAAATAAACATTTTAAATTCAAGCAATATGAATGGCAAATTACAATATTAAAAAATTAGTATTTTCAGATTAGGGGACTTCTATCTCATGACTGAGATTCACTTTCTCATGTCATGCTCAAAGTTTTACCTGAACTGTGGAAGCTGCAAAGATTTACAGGCCAGGGAGCCTGCACACAGTTAAGGGGTTATTCAGAGAACATAAAGATCTCTGGGTATTCAAATCTCTGCAGGACTAGACCACACCCTAATCCATAAAAGACTAGTTTGCTGGCAAGGAGCTCCCACTGACTGCAGTGTAGGCCAAGAATCTCTCTACTACAGTAAATGCACAGAATGTTAAACAAATGAGCCAAGTCTGAAATTTACTATGATTAGGAAATTGCCCAAGGCCCTGTTTAATCCTTTGACACAAAACAGCACTACATACAAAAACACTACTTCCTGCAACACAAACTCGAAAGTAAAAATCAGTGTATATTTACAAAGGTAACTAAGTACATACATCATGTTTTATAAAAAAAGGTTAAGCACAACTTACTTGTGGTATTGTTGTGTTTTTTGCATCAGCTTCTCAGGGAGTCCATCCTCATCATCAAATTGCTCCATTGGTTCTACAACAACAGGTCGAGGTGTTCTGGAAGATATTTTCAATTTAGTAACTGAATCATTAATGAGGAATTTACAACTTATTTTAGCATTTTGAAGAAACACTCCAGAAAGCTAACATGTTACTCCTGTGTCTTGTCTTAAATCACAGAATTCCAATTAATCCCAATCCTAAGAATTACCCTCAGAAAATAATTGTTTCTATGCCCAAATCCAGCTATTCTGCCTAGAAACCACAACTTACTTGACACAATTCCGTTTGCTTTTTTAAAATACCAAAACCATCTAACAATAATTACAAAATATTTAGGAAGGAACTACCTCTCTGGTTTTATCAGTGAGGCACCACAGAGGCGATGATTGTACTGGGAAAGCAACAAATCCAAAACAGAGCAGCACAACCTATTCATATTTCTACTGACTTTTACAACTTAGTTTTGCAAGTTACTCTACAATAGAAAACAGCTTGATAATTCGGTATTAATATTACAGTGACAATTAGAAAAACATTTCTGAATAAGTTACTTAAAATCCATTATTTGAATAACCATATGCTCACATATCAGAATCCTTATTTATCACTGAAAACAGCTCCCTTGATATGCAGTAACCAGAGGCAAGCATGAGCCAGAACTACCAAAGAGAGCAGCGTTAAGAACTCTGAATTGTGTAAAAGCTCTTTGCATTAGTCCTGGGAGCAGAGCTTACAAAACACAGAGCACTAGAGACAAGATTTTCAAAACACCAGCACTCATTTATTGTGTTCCATGCCTTTATTTCACTTTGCAGATCTTCCCCTACTGCCCATGACCCTCACTAGGAAAAAAAAAAAACAAACATACCAACAACCAAAACCAAATCAAACCAAACCAACAATGCCCAATATATTCTACCCTGGGCATCAAGTTCAGATTAAAAAGATGAAGTCCAGAATCACAGGGCACAACTCAGCAACTGTTTTTTTCTGATGCCATCTGCATGGCAATTGCTGACAGTTCTGCTATTTAAATGCAACAGAACTATGGTGCTAACAAGTTATGACTTAAAACAACAACGTTAAAATGCAAAAGTTTCAAATGTCTAGTTTTGATACATTTAAACAGGAACTGAAAGATTTCTGATCAGGTAAAGAGTTTTCAGTTAAAAAAGGTAAAACTTTATAGACTCTGAAGCAAAACACTGAAGTAGATGGCACCAGATTCACACTAATTATCTTTGCAACTGTGCATTAGGGAACATATCACCTAAGCAAGAAAATGAGCAAGTGCTCTTTATTCACTCAGGCCATGGTTAGATGGCCATTTCAATTCAACTGATCTATCCAGCTGCTAAAACAAGAATACCCTCCCCTCATATCCCAGCTTCCTTTTCCCTGCCACAACTCTCATGCCAAGAATAGCACTCATGTAACACTGAACTACATTACCTCCCTCGTTTGGCTCACCACGCTTCTATTCAATTACTAATGCCAAGAAAACCCAGGAAACAGGAACAAAATCGCTGGCACCTCCTGGTAACAGTCAAGAGGTATTCATATCTACTATGTAACCACCAAATCAGTTCAGTAGCACACAAGATTAGGAGTTCCAGACCGCTCACTCACCTGCCAACTCCTCCTGGCTACACTTTCTCCTGCCTTATTCTCTGCGGGACCTGACATTAGCAGGCACCCTCCTGCGCTTGAACAGACCGCAATGGACCCCCACACAAATGAATGCTTTTCTGTTGTTTTTGTAGCAAGCTCAAGCAAGCTTATGGAAGTATCATGAAGTCCTCGAGCACATAAAAGAACAACACAGCCAGGGCAGGAAAAGAACTCCAAGCTCAATTCAATGGCAGCAAGATTTCATGCTGTGAAACCACAGCCTTGTTTTCCAAATGAGAACCAGAAAAATAAAAAATAATCATAAATATGTACCATTTCACGCAGTTTCTAGGAAAGCATTTGAAAATGTCACTTGTGACTGTGTGAAGTACAGCAGTTAACAGCTCTCTTTGGCAAGTACAGAAATACGAGATGCAAGAGAAGTGCTGCTATTTGCAAGCCTGTCAGTCCTTGAAATAGATTGTTTTCCAAACATCACTAGTATAAACCTCTTCAGAACCTCAATCTTCATTTTTAACCGCGAGAAAATCCTGGTCTTACAAGCCACAGGTAATTGTTGAGATACAAACATTTTCTTTAGTTTACAGAAATGTCAGCAATGTCACTGTTTTGTTAAAAAACAAAGGAATATTATTTTGTCACTTTCTTACTGGGATCAGGAAGAGTGCAACCAATGAAAATAAAGTCTCAACAGAAAATGTCTTATTATATAGAGAAGGAAAAGTAATATTGCATATGAAGAAGAAAAAAACTCAGAATTTTGCTCTCAGACTCTCATATGGTAATAAGAAATCTTATAAACAGTAAGCAGAAAAAGATGGTTTTCTTAACAAAAAATCAAGAGTATTTATGGTATTAATGCAAAACACTTTCATTTCTAACTCCATGCCTTTCAGAATATGAAAACAAATTAAGAACTAGGGAATAATACCATGAATGCAATTTTTGCTCATATCAGGAAGATATAATCACAATTTCAAACAAAAACCTGTGAACTTACGTTGTAAGCAAGAATGCCCCATCACTGCATCTTTCTAGAGCTTTCCGTGCTGGAGGTTTTGCTGCAAACTCTACAAAACCTTTCCCTGTAGCTCTGCCACGATCGTCGACTACAACAACCGCTCTTTCCACCGGCCCGAATTGAGAGAATGCCTGTTCCAGCAGCTCATTGGAAACCACAGGCGACAGATTCTTCACAGTTAAGGCAGCTCCATGGGTAGCAAATCGAATTCGAAGTGGTCTGCTCTTCAAAATAGTACCATCAAGTTCTGCCTTTGCTATTTCAGCCAGGGTCCTAGATTCCTTTATAAAGATACAAAATATTTTAGATCTTTTATTTTCAAAGACAACAAATATCACTTTTGTGTGCCCCCGCAAAAAAAAAGTAGTAAAGTTGTTTTCCTTCACTTGAGTATATTGGCATCATTCAACGTTTCCCCCCCCAACCAAAAAAACAAAACAAACGAACAAAAAAACCCAACCAACAAACCAAAGTCTCTGTCCTCTGATGGAAAAGAACACCCATTCATTACCCCAAAATGTCCTCTGATGGAAAAAAAAATGCATTCATAAAAATCATAACTAGATACCTAAAGCACTCCAAAGCCATTCCCAGAATGATACAAATCGGTGCATTTTAAATACAGCAATCGTGAAAACTATTCTCGCACATTTAAAATACAGTACCATAAACTTTTCGGATGATTCCTTTTTTTGCATGTTTAACTCGAGCATGTTTAATCAAATACTGTATTACCGCTAAAAATCTAGTCTTATCCGGGGACAAGTAATTTAAACAACCCGCGGTCCGCAACCTTTTCAATTCCGTGATTTTATGTTCTGTGTTCACGAAGTGCGAGCAGCTGTATTTCGAAACATTCATGCCCATTCCTTAAAATTAACCCTTTTAAGCGCCATGGGGTGAAGCGGGGACCGAAACGCCAGAGGCTGGGAGGAATAATCGGAATGCAGGGGTCTGGCCTGGACCAGACGTAGAGGCGAGCAGGGAAGAAGGGGCGGGGGAACCGACATTAGCAGCGAGGAGGAAGAAAAGGAGAGGCAGATGCTGCCTTTTTTTACACCAGCCGAAAAGGAGGGGAAGGGGGCGGGGGGCAAGGGACCGAAGCCTTTCGCTTTCGGACACAGCCCCAGGGTGACGGGGCAGCCCCAGGGGCCCGCCCGGATCCTCACCAGACGGATGAAGCCGAAGCCACGGTCCCGATTGATGAAGACCTCGCTGGGCTCCCCGTAGCGCTCGAAAAGGCGCTTGAAATCCTCCTCGGTGATATCAGTAGGCAGATTCCCCACGAACAGCCGGCAACGCTGCGTGTAGCTCTTCTCGCCAGGTTTGAGAAAGCTCTTGATATCGATGGTGAACCCAACCTCCTGTTCCTCATCTCTGCCACCTTCTTTGCTCGGCGCCAGAGCCATGGCCGCCGCCGCCGCCTCACTCTCCGCTTCTAGGCCGCGCAATCCTTTCAGATTGCCGCCGCCACCACCCCCCACCATGCCCAGCGGCGCCGCTGGGGAGCTGTTTTCGATCCGCACTTGCTTCAAGTTCCTATTCGCGGCCATATCCGCTCCTTCCTCGCGGGTTCTCCCTCGGGGGACGCGGAACCCTGCTCAGCAGCCGCCGCCTCCGACCCTCCGCCAGTTCAAAATGGCGCCGCCGCCAACCCCGGCGAGTTGTGCCGCCCCGCGGGAAGCCCCGCCCCGGCCCCGCTCCCCCTCACGGCCGCGCCGCCGCCGCCGCTCCCCCCCAGCTCCGGCGCACGGCCAAAGCGGCCCCGGGCCCGCGGAGAGCCGTCCTTCCCCTCCTAGAGACAGATCCGCGGCCGCGCTGCCGTGTTGTGTTAGAGCAGTGGTCTCCTCAGCCCGTCCCCAACCAGAGGAGCCCCTCGCTGGGGTCTCTTGGAGGAGTGCCACGTCCAATATCACCACCACGCTGGGCAGCCCATTCCAGTGTCTAATTATCCTTTCTGTGAAGACTTTTTTTCCTGATGTCCAACCTAAACCTGCCCTGATGCAGCTCGAGGCTGTGTCCTCTTGTCCTATCACCTGTTACCTGGGAGAAGAGGCCAAGCCCCACCTGGCTGCACCCTCCTTTCAGGCAGCTACACAGTGATGAGGCCCCCCCACTGAGTCTCCTTTTCTCCAGGATAAACACCCCCAGCTCCTCAGCTGCTCCTCACAGCACTTGTGCTCCAGACCCTTCCCCAGCTCCGTTGCTCTACTCCGGACTAGTTCCAGCTTCTCAGAGTCATTCCTGAATTGAAGGGCCCACAACTGGACAGAGCACTCGAGGTGCATCCTCAGCAGTGCCCAGTACAGGGGGACGGTCACTGCCCTGCTCCTGCTGGCCACAGCAGGGCTGATCCAGGCCGGGAAGGGCTGTCCGGGCACTGCTGTGCAGCACGGGAGGACCTGCAGACAGACGGGGCACAAAAAGCACTCACCGAGGCAGATGTAGGAGACAAATCTGAGTGACAAGAGCCCTTTTTACACTGCTTTCAGGACAACTTCTCACAGAGCAACAGCTTTCATTATAAAGGGGGCAACTTTCTTCTAAGAGGTGCAAAGTCAAGAGTTTCCTTCCTTGGGCAAGCCTTCTTGTAGCAAAGACTGTGAATCTCCCTCATCTGCAGCACCAGACTGGTTTGCTCTCCTGCTAGATTCGCAGCTGCTTGGTTTAGCTTGTGTGCTTCAACCAGTAGTACAACTCGTGCATGATTTCTCAGAATTGTTTCATTAATACAACTCTAGCACTGAAAAGGTCCAGACTATGTTAGGAGGTCAGTAGTTGCTTCAGCTACTGTGTGGCATATACTGGTCTTCAGAAAATGCAATATAAAACATGACATTCAAGAACAAATTAATTCTACAACAGGTGAGAATGTGTTGTTTGGGGGTTACTTTGTCTATTGCAGAATGTTTTAAGTTCCTCTGTCTTTTACCACTTGAGGTACAACAAAGATATGTCCCTTTCTTTCTGTCTCTGAGCTTCAAGGACCTTGAGAAGACACAAGTTCCCAGCTTTATCAGCCCATCTCTTTCTGAAGTGGAAAGTGGATGTAGGGCATCAAGCTAAATGTGGATTTTTACCTCTGAAATTCAGAAAATACAGATGATAGGAGAAGGATATTCACTCAGAAAAGGCAGGAAATCAGGTAGTGTAGGAATATGATAAAAGCATTAGAGTAGCAGTATGGGATCCCTAAAGCCTGATCATCTTGACTGTCCAAAAAACAATGCTTTGAAGTATATTTTGGATTCAATAACAACTGTTAAGACACAAGTGTTTAAAAAAGAAACCAACTTACACCAAACCAAATAACTTTCTAAAATGGGTAAGCATGAAAAGGGAGTGAAATATATGTTAGGACTGACGTGACTATACACTGTAGATATGTACTTATAAGTAGATGGGAAAAAGGAGGTGCAATGTAGTTGGGCTGTTAAGTTTTTACCAATGTGGTGTAATAAAATTATCATGGTTTTCAAACAGAGATTTCCAAATCAGGTTAGTAGTAAAAGCTGCAGCCATTTAAATTGCAACCAGTTTCCAGTGTACTATAAAAATGTCAATAGGAAGAGGAAGGAGTGTTTACAAATTCCATACTATTCTTACTTTTCCTTAACTATAGCAATATCTCAATAAAAAATATAGTTCAATAAAATAGAGCAACAAAATGCCACCTTCCAGAAACAAGAAAATATGTCTGAGAATATATATATACTTAATGTGCTCATGGATCCATACATTATCTTATTAACTCAGATTCACAGTACAACCATAACGCTTGCACTTGTTCTAGCTTTTTTGAGAAGGAGCCCTACATGCCCTACGGTCAAACATTTAAAGGTAACAAACAAAAAGAACCTGATATCTGCTGTATTCAGTCACTTCCTCACCTTCATTTACACATCACTTCACAATAATTTACTCATTCATCAGAAGAGCCCCGGGCAGTTTATCTCCCAAGTGCCCAGAGTCTTGGTGGCTCATGACTTCTACATCTTGCCGCTGACACCAGTTAACCAATAAATATTTTGAAAGGAGAAAAAAGGGTCCCTTAAAGTTTTTGTCCCAATGTGTTCCTTCAGCTACAAACATCCCCTGAAAACTTACGGCTTACTAAATCAAATTCATATAATTGAAAGAGATATCCTAGGCTGTTCCAGCCACTCTCCATTAGTTTGGTATTGTTATATTTAATATTTTGGATGTAGTTGAACTACATGAAAATGACTTCAGAAGAGTGGGGGAGAAACAGTTATAATCACATGGCAATTTACATCCATTCTGTCATTCTTGAGGGGTTTTATGGAAGCCTGGATTTATTCAACTTGGCATTCAAAAGGCCACAACAGACAGCCCTGATTTTGACTAACAAAATTTAGTTTGACTTGGAACTTATTTAAAGGTCTTAAAACAGTCCTGACTTCTTCATTTCATGAAAGGAAATGAAATCTCAAGATTTCAATGAAAATAATTTTGTGAAATTTTAGCCCATTTCATTGCACTTTCTTTCCATTCTATTGTTTTCACTTTTTTCCATTAATTGTTTTCACTTAACTTCAGAATTTTCCTTTTTTTTTAAATTTCATTTCATGTTATTATGTTTCCTGTCTTTTAATTTCCCTTCATTCCTTTATTTCTCATTTAATTTTTTTCCATGAAATGAAAATCCTTAATTTCATGAAAGGAAATGAAATCGCAAAGTTTCAAGCAATACCATTTAATGAAGTTTTGGCTCATTTCACTGCACTTCATTTCATTGTATTCCATTTATTTGTTTTCACTTCATTTCAGAATTGTCTTTTTTTTCACACTTTTAACAAGCTTGGGGCTGCAACTGAGGCGCCCAGCCCTGTGCACAGCCCTATTCTGAAAGGTATTGAGGCAGAAACCTTGTGGCTCTGCCATAATCCTCTTGGCATGTGTTTTCCAGCCCCAGTGTTCTTGGAACTGGAGGCTCTTTTCCTCTCTCAACCCTAACTCTAAGCCTGATGGCATCTGGTCCCTGGAGCTGAGATGCCCATCACCATGGGTGGTCCAGATTAGAAAGATGTAAGAGCAGCAATGGTGGGGCCGTGCCAGAACAGGCAGGATTTCTCCAGCCCCAGAGTTCCTGAAGCTGTCGGCTCCTCTACTCTCTCAACTCTAACCACAGCCCTAACCCCACTGGCAGCTCGGCACTGTGGCAGAGGTCCTCATCTCCTGGAGCTGTAGGCTCAGCAGCTCTCTGAACCCTAACCTAAACCCAGCTTGTCACTGCTGCTGAGATCCACAGACCATGGCTGGTCCAGATTCAAAAACTGAAAAGAGAGCAGTCTTAGTACCCTGACGTGATGAAAATCCTTAATTTCATTAAAAGAAATGAAATCTTGAGATTTCAATGACAAATCATTTTGTGAAGTTTCGACTCATTCCTGTCATCCCAATTCCATCTAATTGTTTTCACTTCATTTAGGAATTTTGGGGTTTGCAATTTTATTTCATGTCATTATATTACCTTCCCTATCTTTTAGTTTAATTTAATTTAATTTAATTTCTGTCTTTCATGTACTGCCATGCTCTCTTTTCTTGCTCATGTATTGTTTTAGATTATCATCTCACAGATGGCTTTGTATTTAAATTTACTAGCATAAATACCATATTCTGCATATGCATGAGTAACTATACTACAATCATATTGCCCTTTTCAGAAGAACATTTATTGGGGAAAAAAAGGGCAACAGAATTGTGAAAATCAGCAGTATTTTTCATTTTGTCTTCTACAGAGGTAAGTTATGTTTGGTGTATGCTAAAGTGTTCATGCTATCAAGAGATTTGGCTATATTTCCAAAACACACACCATCCAGCCCTCTGCCACATGAGACAGTCAGAAAGAACAGTCCTAGCCTTTAATTTTCTGTGTCATATTTTCTGTATCACGTGCTTACCAAATATCAGCATCCTGCTGAATACCAGGAATGCATCAGACCTCTAAAAAGAAGCCACAAGAACTTTTTATGCTACAAACTTGAAAATGCTACACATCTTGATCTGCAAATAAAAATCTGACACTTTTTGTAGTTACCTTTGCACAACTTCAATGTGATTGCTCAGATGCCAGCACTCCAGTGATGACAGCTGTGACAGTGTTGAAACTGACTTCTCAAAAGGCAACTAACTGTAGCTTAGTGCTCAACATATCTCTGCACACCCAGGTTTATTTCTTTTTACTTCCTAAAATCTGCAATGAGTCACAGTTAGAATAAGCACTTGTAATTCAAGCTGCAGTGGTAGATCATGACAGAATGTATCAGGGAGCAGTAGAACTGAGAGGAAAATTAAGGCATGGAAGAGGATGCTTTGTTCGAGAGGAGAATGGAAACAAGGGAAAACACAAAATTCTGCACTGAAAAAGTAAGGAATGAAATATGTAGATAGGTTGACAGCCTGAGCCTGGGATTTTGTTCAGAACTGCGAGGCCAGGGAACTGAGGCAAACCTCTGTGCATGGCCTGACACAGGTGGGAGCTCCATCTCTTGCCCTTAAAGACAGCATTTGCCTTCACTATTGCTCATGGCAATATCTGAGCAAATTAACTTTAGGCAGGTATCGGTCTCCACTACTGAGCTTTTCTTACCAAGTCCGTTGGCTGAGAATATTAAAAGCTGTCATAGCAGTGCCAGCAAGCCTGATGGTGTCAACACAAGGGCCTGGAGGCAGAGGGGCTCAGTGCAATCTGCAACAGCGATGCATCCTTTGCGATCGCCGGGGGATGACTCATGGCGCACCGACGGAGCATGAGGAGAGGCCGGGGGAGCGTGTCCTTGTAGTGCCATCTGCTGGCAAGTCCTGGAATTACCACTTTAGTAGCATCGCTCAGGGGGAAATAAACATGACAAAGCCACAGTTAGACAATCTCTGTGGTATTCTTGGACAGCACGACTTGGATTTTCTCTTTTCAAACTTGGTGGCAAAGCTGCCGTTATCTCTTTTCATTTCTTAACAATAGCAGAATTCAGCAACATTCTTTTACATGAATTGGAATGCACAGGAATCGCATTTATAAAACCTGTACAACCTAACCTAATATGATTAGCAGTCACCTAAATTCATGCTATATTAACAGGTATTTTAATGTGAATGAAGACCTGTATTTTGGAATTATCCATGTTTGAATAATCAGTATTATTCTTTGAAACAACATTGGTCTCAAGGACACAAGGACTGAAAATATATGAAGATACACGTCTGTGAAGGAAATAGTCAGATGGACATACAGGCTCAACAAACATTACCTGAGTTTTCCAAAGCTACTTTCTCCACTAATATAATCAATGCATACAATGCACTCCCTTTTGAATATTTTTCAGCATATTGTCTTTACCTTTTCTGTAGAAGAGTGAAGGTAAGGTACTAAGGCAAGCAGGAAGTTAGAGACTTAAGGAAGCATTTCCCAAATATATTCAGCTCTTAATTTATTTCTAAACAATCATTTGGTACCCTGTCAGCACATCAGGAAGTAGAGTTTTGCTTGGGGATCTGGTAGAATATGATAGATGGCCACAGGTTGGGGGTTTTGTTCTCTTTTACTCCAAATCATCTTTTTACAGTCTGTAGCAAAATATATTTCTTGCATTTGTTTATTTGTATCCTCTGCAATTAAGCTAATGTATTCTGTAAATTTTCTTACATGATTCTTATCTGTTCACTATTTTTTCCTTTTGGTTTTCCTTTCAGATTGGGATATAAGGCTTCTTCCCAGTG
This sequence comes from Horornis vulcanius, assembly GCA_013401035.1. NCBI lineage: Eukaryota > Metazoa > Chordata > Aves > Passeriformes > Scotocercidae > Horornis > Horornis vulcanius. The sequence goes on from VZUA01068880.1 coordinate 20,083, forward strand.
AATTGACTTACACTTCCACAGTGCCACTGGGACTGAAAATGTTCTGTAATCCAAACAGTGACTGTGATCTGAAAAGGTATGAGATATTTCTCTGTGGTCTTTATTTTTGCTTTCCAGTTCCAGGATTGAATTTTGTATTTGTCAAGGGAAGAAATTTAAACTGAATTAAGAATGTGTGAACTCAATTTTCAGGAATTTATCCAATACTTTTACCTAAACCTCTTTTATTTCACTCATATCTGTCAATCATTCTTACAGCTAGAGAAGAAATAGTAATTATAATCTTTGAGCATTTTTTACAGGTGAAAATACTTTACCATCCTGAAAACTTAATAACTTGAAAATTTTACCTAACAAAAAATTAGGAAATAATGAAAAAATTAATTGGAATATTGTTTTGACACTTTTTTTGAATAGACAACTTTGATTTATTTTT
>VZUA01068880.1:36875-64226 GCA_013401035.1 Horornis vulcanius
CACTACTCTGCTGGTCATTACTTTTTATCTCTTTATCATCAAGTCTTTGAAAACATTTGTTTCTCTAATGGGACACTTGCCATTCCATGTATCCCTTTTTTCAATTACAAAGTAGGGTAGAGCCCCTCCCAGCTTCCCACCCAGTCTCACATTCGCACCCCTGCTGAGGTGCACTCTTTCTGTCATGTGGTGGATAAAATAGCCCATCTAGATGCAGCTGTCATTCAACAAAGGCGCTGTCTCCAACAATGAAAATTAAAATTTGTAGATGTCACCTCTGGTGAAGTAATTTGCTTTCCATACCCAGAACTGGTGACACTTTTCCAGTTCTCAGAACATCTTATCAAGGTAAATATGGTTGTGTTCTTCACAGGTAAGAGTTAAAAATATAAAAGTGTTCAATATCATCCTAAGATATTTTAAAATATTACTTTTCTTGTCTCTAGAGGAGGATGACAAGTTATAAGCAAATATATACTATAATATTAAAGGATCATTTCAGATTACAAAAATGTAATGACAACCGAAAACTTTGGTCTGCTGGGACCAACACACTTCTGCTCTAGTGTTTAACATTTCATTTGAATGTAGCTGTTCTGACCAGTGATAGGTAATGGAGCTGCTCCAATGACTNTAAATGGTATTCACAGAATCACAAAATAGGTAAGGTTGAAAGGGACCGCAGTGGGTCACCTGGTGCAGCCACTGTGCTAAAAGCAGGGTCATTCTAGAGCACGTAGCACAGGACTGTTCTTGATTATCTGCAGTGAGTGGGACTCCACAACCACTCTGGGCAATCTGTTCCACCGCTTGGTTAGCTGCACAGTAAAAAAGTTCTTCCTCATATTTAAGTGGAAATATTGCCAAAAGTCCACAGTAGAATTTCTCTTTGTTTGGCTTCAAACTCTACTCTGTTCCCACTAAAACCACACTCAGCTGCAAAACACGTTGTGTTCCTCACTTGTGCCACCGAGAAATTCAAGTATCATCGATGTGTTAAGGCTCACATGTGTGAGCCCTCATGTGTGGAGGGCACAACGGTTAGAAGCTGATCCTAGAATTTTGTCTCTCTTTTGGCAGGAGATCCACCTCATACATTTAAACGAGCACTGTAATTCTTTGCTGCTCTTTGCATTTAGGTTGTAATCATGCTCCTGGCTTTTGTTCTTGAGCACTAAGTGGTACTCTTGAGATCTGCTTTATGTTCCTGCATTGTTTCCCTGCCACTGCTTTAGTGGCACTTGTTTTTGACCAATTCTGGCCAGCCCTCTGCATGCACCAGAACTTTCTATGGTTCTTTTTAGCTTTGTCAGCGGACACTTGACTGACTATTTAACACATTAAATCCTTTGACCTTTTTTCTTCTTGAGTTCAGTGTCTTCTTTACTTACAATGAAACCCTGTGGGTTTTGCTGTGGCCTGTTTGCATGTTCTGCTGCTTGTTGAGAAACAGTAGTTGGAGATATTTTCGGCTATTAATATATATGATTTTAAGTGTTTTAATTTCAAAATTCTGCTTTCAGCCTCCATTGACTTTGGCTAGACTCATCCTGGAATAAAGCTTGTCAACAACTCTGCTTCTAGTTTCAGTAAAATAGTTTCATTTTAATTCTGAAAGCATCACATTGGATTTATATGGTTACTGTGATTATGATATTCACAGCAGTGACAGACTTGATACAGAACTTCAGTGAATTCTTAATGCACTCATTAAATCACACAAAAATGTCTAAATCAGATTATTTTGTCTAGCAAATATAGACATTGACAACAGCATAATTATTAATTTAAAATATCTATCTGAACTTGCATCTAGGTAACTGTAAAGAAAATTAAGCCCCTTGCTGTTTGTTGTCGGAGTAAAATTAGAATTAAGAAATGCAACCCAATTCAGCAGAAATAAATGGTCAACTGTTATTAGCTGCTCTTTGTAAATAAAACAAAATTTTTTCCTGCTATCTTTCTCTTAGAATTTAATCATGCTTGAAAAGTTCTCCAAAATTAATAATTGTTACAAACAACAAAACCAGCAACACAAAGCTGCTTAGAGGAAAATACAATACCTCTCTTTAGTCAGTGGGTTTCCCAACAACTTTGGGTGTTGATTTGTTTCCACCTGGAGAAAAACTGGTAACACAGTCAGTTATTTCTTGACACAATCCCATTTATTTCCAAAGAAATAAAAAGATACATATTCTGAGGAATATACAAAAAACTTAATTTTTCCGTTATAGCAGAAGAACAAGAAAGTGATCATAAGTCTCCTTTAGCAGTTCTACATTCTGAATTTTTCTACTGTTCCTTTATGTGCCATCTACTTATGATAACCACATCTAAATAAACAGTAACATGGTACTCATCAGTCTTCCTCTGAAGAACTGATTAGACCATGTATATTTTAAGTGTCACAGGACATTTTTCCATTTGTCTTCTTAATTCTAGCTAAACTACCTGGGCCCTGTTATTGAAAAAAAGGATATCTAGGATGGCTTTACTGACAGAAGGCCAGGGAGGGCTGTTGTCTCTTCTCTGCTGACTGATTCTACAATAGACTTTTGGGTGCCTAAGCAACAAAGAACGAAAGACTTTCTCAGCATTATTTCCCATGTGAGTTATAGTACCACTTTCAGGGGAAAAAAAATTTATTAAAACATTTGTAGTGATGAAGAATCCATACCAAGGCCTGATAAGTAGTTCCAGTGCAGCCCATGTTTTTTTATGTTTTTTGGTTTTTTATTCTGTCTGACCTCCACATTTAGGCAAGAAGCAAGATGCTCTGGTTCTACAAAACATAAGTTTCCTATGGGACAAATGTTAAGTAAAGTTAGGATTCACACAAAGCTAAAACCACCTGAGCTTCTCAGTACAATGGTGTCTCTCACTACAGATTGGCTTCATGACATCCAAAAGTTGGGTGTTTACAAGTAGTGAACTAACTACCCTAAACAGTCAGTGGTCACTTCAGTACTAGTCAACAACTTTGGCAAGTACAGCTGTAATATAACTTCCCTACAACCTCTTAATAAGTTATTCTTTATACATTTAAGGATTATAATGGTCCTTTTGCCTACAAGACTATGCTGAAGAATCCTATTTCACTGACCCAGTTAGCACTGGCCAGAATAGCGCACCTGGACTCTAAAGATGGTAAAATTTCTTCCCAGCTGATGAGTTTGCATGTAGAAATATTAAAATGTCTAGTTGTTCCTTGCACTCTCTTCCTAAATGATGGTATTATTTTACGAGAGTGACATGCCTACATATTTACAGCATTAACAAAGTGGCTTACAGTCAAAACCAAGGAAGACCTTCAGTTGCATTTTATAAATGTCTTATTGGATTACATGTTCTGGTCCTGTATACAGTGGAAAGTGACTGCTCATCTCTCATGTTTGGGTCCCCACAAAAGTTAAAGCAAGAGTTTCTAGAAATTATGTCATCATAAATTCTGCTGCTATTATCAGATGCTGATCAGGTATAGTGCAAGAAAACTCTGAAACTCATTTCCTTCCCATTCCCAGATTGTATGAAATACATGATTACATTAATTTCTGCTCTCTGACTCCCTAGTCATGTCCTGATGAATAGCTCTTCATAATGGGGATTTTCCACTAATTATCTCCAGCCATTTTACTTTGTGTGTATTGAAGAGTGTCTTTGTAGAGCAGTTTCCAGTCTAGGATCTTTCCTCATAGGTGTGTTCACAGTTTTACTTGTTCCATACTTTTACTTCTGTTTTACCAACGTAATTAGAGAGTGAGTCTCATACTCAATTTTTTCAATCAGTAAAATCTATCTGTTGAAACTCTTCCATTACATTAAAGATCTCTATACTGCAGAGAATTAAAATCTGTGGCATTTGGCATTGTTGTAAAGAGATTTATCAGAAATGATATTTTAAGTTCAGATGAAACTTCTTCCTGTAAGTTATGTGGTTTTAAGCTTCCTCTTTTACATGCTACATCAAAGTTCTACCTCTTCCTGAGACTGAGGGGAGACCTTCTCACAGTGCCAATCTCTTCTCTCTGGTGACCAGTGATAGAAACGAAGGCAACAGCATGAAGCTGTGTTGGGGAGGTTTGAGTTAGACATTATCACCCAGAGGGTGTTTGGGCATTGGAAAAGGCTCCCCAGGGAAGTAGTCACTGCATCAAGCCTGACAGAGTTCAAGAATTATTTGAACAATGCTCCCAGGCACGTGGTGTGATTTCTGGGGTTGTCCTGTGCAGAGTTATTGCAGTAAGTATTTGAAATTTGGCAGAAAATAAATCCCCTTGCATTCCAACTAGTACTTAGAGATCAGAGAGGCTTGGTGCAGCTGAGCTTAATTTCTGATTTATGACCAATTAGGTACTAAATTCTGGTTGTATTCAGTAAGAACATTCAAAAATCACAGATTCAAGAATAATGTAGTTTACCAATTCAACACTCTAAGTCTGGTCATGCTGAACAAGAACCTTCACAATCACAGCTTCACAAATAGTGTAGTTTACTGAAATGAGAGGTTAGATTGTTAGATTGCTGATAACTGCACTAAACTTACAAAATACAAGTGTATAGCTCTGTGCACAAGTGTTCCCAGGTAAGTTCCAATGCAGTCAGAGACACAAATCTTACCACAGAGTTGTGCCTGCCTTGGGGAGAGGAGAGGAACAAGCCCATTCACTTGTCTGTAGAGTGGGGTTGTATTCCTGTCCTTCCATAGTGGAGGATTTCAAATATCAATTTTATACTGCTTGGACAAATGGATGAATGACTGTAGTTAAAAATCATTGGCTGCCTGTTGCTGCCATCATAGATGTGGGGTGGGGAGACATCTGTTTTCTCATTTTCATATTGGTGGGTGTGGTTTTTAATATATAAACCAGGGTTAATGAGATTTACCTCATTTGAGGTAAACCTTTGGTTACCTTCATCAAACCGAGCTCCCTGTCCTGTGGCTGAAACAGGGCAGCACAGACCTGTGGTGCTGCAGTGGGCTCCTCCACACGGCTGAGGCAGCAGTGGTGGCCATCAGACCCTCGCCAGGGCTTTACTCCCTTCATTGTCTCCCCAGAGGAACAGATCCAAACCAAGGCTTGCTGTGCACAGTGAAGGGGCAGTGAGGCTGAGGGCTGGCACAGAGACGAGGGTGCTCTGCTGCACTTCACTGAGACAACATCGGGCTCTGGGGCCTCTGCTTCAGCCCAGGCACGTTCAGTACTAAGCCTTGCTGAAGCCCAGGTGCAAGATGAGCAAGTGGCCTAGCTTGTGGCTTTGCTCAATCAGCCTCATCAATTCTCCACTATCTCACAGTATCTCTCTACTTTGACATAACCAGCCAGTCCATTTACTACAGTGGCCAGGAGTTGGACTAGATGATTCTTGTGGGATCCTTCCAACTCAGGATATTCCATTATTCTATTCTGTGATTCTATGATTCCTTGTCTAGCAACTAATTGGTATCTAATTGAGCAGAAAAACAAGCCACCTACCTCAGTGGATCAACTGTTTCAGCTGGGTAGGTTGTTTTGATAGTATGGTCAAGGTTAGGCATCTTGAAATCCCAAATCTTTAAAATGTGACATAATGTTAACAAAAAGCCATGTGGCAGAGCTCATTGAAGTCAATGAAAATGTCCTGCTTGTTCCAAAAGAAACCTTGAAACTAATGTATTTAACAACTGTGATCCACGGCAATATATGTAACCTGTTGTTTCCTGCCTCTCTCTCTCCTGATTTCTATTCACTGATCTATATTTGCAAAAGTAGTAAGATGGAGGCTGAGAGAATATTTGAGAGGTATCACTGTACTGCTGTCTCCTGCTCTTCCCTAGACGTCCACCACTGGCCACTGTGAGAGATGGGATCTTGGGCCAAACAAACCTTTGGTTTGACTGCTTTTATGTTTTTATATTTCTGTAAGTTTGAAAATTCTCTGTTCGCACAAGTTAGTGATTGATAAATTCTTAATTACATACATACTGATATGCTCCAGTCTGAGGTCCAAACTCTGCCATTATTCCTGAACAGCTTGATACAATGCGAAGAACTGAGGGTAGGAAACAGTGCTGGAATACATTAATGTGAGAAGATATGCTCAAGGAACTAAATGATTACTGAAATAAGGAAAGAATGGGAGCTGAAACAATGTTTCAAAGAAATAGAGGACTGGGATATAAGCCTCAAATGTGGCAGGATGTGCATCTTTAAACTGGAAGTTAAGACATGAGAAAATGCAAGACTGAGACATAAGCTGCAGGGCAGTGGTGCAGAAAAAAAGGGAATGTATGGTCCTTTTGAACATAGCTCAGGATCCAGGATTCCTGAGTTAGCTGGCAAAGAGACAACCTAACATTTTAGCTTGTCTCTCCCAAATGATCAAGCTACACAGATTTCATGGATAATAGTTTTCTCCCGCTTTCATTTGCTATTGTCTTACGTCACCAGAATTTGTTCTATAAACTTGTGAGTTTTGAACTCTTTGGATGAGTCACAGGGATATAAATTTGCTTTAAAAATACAGAATTTCTGATGGTTGTTCTTCTGGATTAGTTAACTCCTAAAAGTAATTTGGGAAGTTTTAAGAGTACAGACATTAAAACATTCAAAAAATAGAGAGCACTCAAACTCAGGTTACTTGTGAAAACTTAATTCAAATTCCTGGAAGATACGGTCTTTTATCTGTGAGAGATCACATTCTGTTTGAACCACAGGCCATTCCTTACTTATCTCAGTACACAAGATATCTAGTGTTCAGAGTAAGAAGACGTGAAGCAGCCTGCTGATTGTATGACTCTTTATATTTACCTTTTCTAGTACAAAAGCTACACAGTACAGTGACTGAGGCACCTGATTTCAAGAAGAAAAAATGTGTTCTTCAGACAGAAGAATATCTCCTGAACAACTGGATTATCTCTTTGTCTTGTTTCTTGTTTCACCCTGTGTGGGGCTGAATCTCATTTAATTCAGTTTTGGGACAGGAGATGAGAAATAGGTATTTTTTCACTTTCTAGGCACCCAACCACATGCTGTGAAGACTTCTCAGCTGCAAACAAAGTTGATGGCAGATGTGATTGCCAAATAAAGTGTAGAAACAAATGCTATATCCTTGACAAATGTAGCCATCCAAAACAGGCAGCCAAATAACACATATTTTTGACACTAATTGTATGCTCTCTGTGTATAACATGGGGATAAATGCATTAATGTTTCTGAAGGTGTAGTGTGCTAGTGATAAATGTCAAAGGAACCATGGAATCATAAAATATCCTGAGTTGGAAGGGACCCGTGAGGATCCTAAAGTTCAACTCCTGACTGCACACAGGACAACTTAAAAGTTAAATCATATGTCTAAGAGTATTGTTCAAACCCTTCTTGAACACCTACAGGCTTGGGGACATGAGCACTTCCCTGGAAAGCTTGTTCCAGTACTTGAGCACCCTCTCAGTGAAAAACAAATCCAATCTGAATTTATACCAATGCAGCTTGAAGGTGGGATCACAGGCTGGGGATTTTTGAGTCTGAATCACCATAAGCTGACAACGTGGGACAAGGAGCTGCCTGTTGAGCTGAACACAGGCAGTGGGACACAAAGATAGGAGACAGCAGCTCGAGAGAGCAGAAAGTATGGAAGGCAGTTCTTAAAAGCCATGTCACAAATTCATTGTGATTTTCATAGTTGGCCCTTTTAGAAGTGAAGTTGCATGGGGATGTAGGGAATGTTGAACTTCCTAACCAGTAGGCATTACACTTCGCAAAGTTTCTATTGCTTCAACTACTTTTTCATGTATAACACATTTATGATGAACAAGAATGGTTTAGAACTAAATGAAGAAAAGTTTGTGAAAGAAATTATAGTTTAGAGCAAGAGCAAGAGATTGAAGGGAAGGTACTTTAAGAGACACTAGAAAGCTAAAAGGAAATGATGGACCTTTGAAAGATCACAAGAATAGAAAGACCACAACAGATTCAGCTCTGGGAGTGACGGTGCACTAGTGAGGGGTCTGAAATTGAGGATAAAGCACTGTTAATACAAACAAGGAAGAAAAAACTGTTTAGGTGAAAAAGAGGCTGCACCATGATGACAGATGTTTAAAGAGCAATAATTTTGGTTTTTGATCACAAGTCAAACTCCAAGTCTGTAGTCTTTCTAAAGGAAGAAATAGTCAGGTCATTCAGGAGTCTTTTTAGAGTGTCATCACAAAACCTTCTCTTTGTGGGAAGTAGGGCTGGATTCGTCCCATTTGCAAGGCTCTGTGCAGGACATATTCTGAGTCTCCTGGCAAGGAAGAGACTCTGCTGCTTAGAATACTCACCCATCCACCTTACAGTTCAACAAAGCCATCATGGAAAGTGCTCTAGTAAATGCCCTGATTGCACTAACTAAGCTTTCCAAGTGGCCCTTTAGAATATAAAAGAGTAACGCCTTAAAGCAACCTAATGGTCCTGTTGACCATGGCACAGTCCTCATCCAAGAGGAAAGGACACGTTGTCTAAAAAATCAACTTTGCTTATTGCTAGAACAAGATCACACACTACATGAAACTGAAGAAAAATGGCTTTGCTTTGAAAATGAAATGGTTTTGTCTATGAAGCACGTGTCAAAATATTGCCAAACTATCATCACAGTGATTTGCAGTAAGAGAATCTTGTTATGATTTTTAATAATTTGATTTTTAAATTAATTTTTTACAAGAAATATATTAAGGAATGTTTTAAAAACTGACCAAATTTAAGCATTATGAAATAAAATTCACTTGAGAATTTCATATTTTGCAAGTTTGTTTTTTTTTCTCAGATAGCTCAAAACAATGCTAACGACTAATTAAAAACTACATTGTGGATCTTACTGAGATAAAGCAGAAGCCAGGTCATCAGCCAAAACCTACTCATTCCTTTATATATGTAGCACCACTTCAATTTCTGCAGGCTAGTAGTGCTGTTTCAAAAATGGGATATATATTACTCCCCTGTGCTTCCCACTGCACCCCTTATCAGGCACCATCGCTCATCTGATTCCACATGCACAAAGATCAGCGTGCTGGTCCAACTGAAAATCGGCCAATTTTTAGCTGCAAGAATGCTCATGTCACCATAGAAAGGTGACATAAATTTATACCTAGTCACTGAGAAGAGGACAGGACTGCTACTTTTGGCAGCAGCTTTATCATGCAGCAACTTGTCTGTGATGAAACCATGGAGCCTGATTTTATTCAAATTCTTCAGTATGAGAAATACCAGGATAAAAAAAGGAATATTGTAAACCAGATTTAATGGAAAGAAACAAAGGTGAAGGTACACAGAAGTTCTTTTGTTCAGTGCTGTTGTTATACACCCCACAGGAAATTTTCAACCTCTTAAGCAGAAAGATCTTGTTTAGGAAACTGGAAAAGGTTTAACTTATCAAATCCAGTACTTGATTAATACCTGTGATCAAATAGTTTTTGAGATCCACAAGTGAAAATCTAGAAAGAAATAGGATTTAGAAAGAATAGGGAATTTTCTTTATATATAGGAATACATACACAGATGCTGCTCCAAAGATAGGTTATGGTAAGATGAGAAGCTAGGTTCATGCAACAACTCCCTCCTGCTGAAATGGAGTCATTCTCTCCTCCTTCAGGCTGCACACTCTTCTGTGCTATCTTTGTGGGGGCTTTGGTACCTGGCTGACACATAAGTCACTGCAACTCACTAAGGTGGCAAAAAGATATTCACCTTTTTTTTTTTACTTAATTGATTTAGTAGGTTGGAGAACAAATGTTAATAATGGTGGCAGGGCCCCCAAAATAGCTGAATGTAATAGCTGACAGCTTTCCTCAGCAAAATGTCACTAAACCAACATGAAATCATGCTATTTTAGACTTGGACTTACAGTTTGAGGACAGGACAGTATAGAAAAACTGGTTGTAGAAAATGATCCTAAAAATTGATGTTGTATAAATTGTATGGAAAGAAGACAAAAGCAGGTCTGTATCTAAACCCCTTGATTTCATAAGGCAAATTTTGCTAAACTATGACCTAGTTAATCAAGTCAACTGAATGGAGAAGTTCAGAAGTTTGAAATGAAAATTATTTGCCCTTTCTTAAAGGGGCCAGTGCTAAGAGAGTTCATAAAAAGGATCATTAAGTAGAGTGCTTTTGGGGAAAGAGGGACTGAGTAGCAGAAGAGTTTTGCTACACATTGAGAAGCACAGATATAAGGTGATATTTTCCAGAGCAGAACGAAGGAAATGGCAGCAGGTAGTATCAAACATGAGAGTACCAAAAGGAATAGTATCTTCTAGTAGATTTCTTTGGGAGTTATTCTTGGGATTGATCATATTGTTTGGCAAAGAAGAGAAAATAAATTTATTGCAGTGGCTGGTTTCACAAAACTAGGCAGCATCATCAACAGTGCTGCAGTGGGATGTCATATGGAAAAACAATGAATGACCTTGATGATTGAACTAATGGAAACAAAACAAACTGCTATAATACAAAATGCAAGGTCATGCATTTGGAGGCTAACAAAAAATCTGCTGTTAATGGAGAACTTTCCCAGTAACTGAGTGGTAGAAAAGAACATTGGTACCAGTAGAATAGACAGTGGTTATCTAATGTACTTATGCAAAAAGGCAACTACACACCCAAGACTGTAGTATTTCATGGAAATATTGATATACTATACAATGTAGTAATTTAGCCTAAAATGGATTATTATGGGAATTTGAACTCACATTCAGACAGATGAGCTCCGACTGGGATGGGTAGCAATAAAGCCTAGTAGAATGACCAGTGGACTGAAGATGTGTTGAGCAAGAAGAGACTAAAAAAATATCTGTATTTAGTCTAGCAAAAGGAAGGCTGAGAGGGAATATGATGGCTGTCTATAAATATATCAGGGCTAAACACCAAGGAGGGAAAAGAGCTATTAAAGCCAAAGGATAAATTTATTTAAGCCAAAGCACAAAAACAAATGGATTCTTGAATAAATTTAGTCTGAAATTTAGAAGGAAGTTTCTTACCACCAAAACAATGAAGTTCTGGAACAGATTTGCAACAGAAGTAGGAGGTAAACATATCGGTCTACCATTAAGATGGGGCTTGAAAATTTTCTGCAAGGGATTATATGACACAGTTTCCTCTAATAGCAAGATAGTGGACTCAGTGACCTAGGAAATCTCTTACAGTTTTAAGATCATATCTTCTGTTTTATAATACCATTTCTCCATTAGGACAAGAGATTTATCCAACTAAAATCCTCAAATGTTAAAAAATTAATAAAAATTGTTTTGCAAGTAAAGATTATGTTGATTATTGTAAACCCTCTTAAAATTATTTCAGAAGAAAAATTGGTGGGTATTACATTTTTATTCTTTCAGTGTGGGAATATCTTCTGTGGGGAAGTTGCCCAGATCAAAACATAAGTTGTTATTTATAAGTTGTTCCAAAATTTAAATATGGGATGTGACATAAAGGTCATTTGAAGGCATATTATATTATGCAATGAATGATAATCTTATAGGATAGGATATATTGTATCCGTCTTTAACCTTTAATAGATCACTTTTGGTTAAATAAACTGCAACTTAAACAGCTGAATGCAATCTGCTTATAGATACATAGTGATTTATTTATAAATCTTACAAAGTATATCTGTAGTTCAACAAGCATAATGAAAACCACAGGTAGCGTTCTGTACAAAGCATTTTGTTTGTAATTTTAAAAAAATCTGTGGGTTCTGGTATGTAGAGTACAAACACACAGATATGGTATCATGGAATCATAGATTGATTTGGGTTGGAAGGGACCTTGAAGACCATCTGGTTCCAACCCCTGTAGCATGGGTAGGGACACCTTCCACTAGACCAGGCTGCTCAAAGCCCCATTGAACTTGGCCTTGAGCATGGCTGGAGGTGGGGCATCTACAGCTTCCCTGGGCAGCATGTTCCACAGCCTCACCACCCTCCTACTGAAGAGGTTTCTCCTAAGTATCTTTTCATAAAAACTCTAATCTAAAAGAATAGCTGCTATGCCTGATGAAACTCAGAAATTAGAACACTGGTAGAAGTCTTAGATAATAAAAACAAAATGATGAAGTTGGTACTGATCATAAGTGTTTTAAGATTCTGCTTACTTTTGTTTTGCTTTTTTGTGCTTTTCTTTTCTATCCACTACTATTTCTTAAAGTTGTGTTGAGCAAACACTAGTAGACCAGAATTCCATTATGCCATGACTATGAGAACACATGTCCCATCAACCCATACAGTTTGTTCACATCTTTCTTCTTTGTGATGGCCAAGTGGGACTGAGGATAAGGAGACAAAGAAGTGAGATTAATGACAGAAAAGAAAGAGAAATACTGGAAAAAATGGTAGGGGCATAAAGAAAAGTTGTTCTAAGTCTGGAACAGATGCCACTATTCTTTATTACAGATAAGTAATGCTGGCAGCAGGAGGTAGCTTTAAACTATGTTCATCCTGTTGTTACAATACAATATGCATCACTTGAAGGTTCGCTTGGTAAGTGCTTTTAAGATTTCTGCTCAAACATAAACTTTACAAAATATATCAGATTACTCTTTCTCTGTTCAAATACAGTTGACTGCTTTTTGAGAAAATATTCCTCCAAGACAGAGAGAAGGATGTCACCCTTTTTGTAAGTTGATGAACATATTGTTGGCTCAGCTTTGTTGAATTAATCTACTCCCAGTAAACATTTGACATTTTCTAGTAAGGTTACTGACATCAGACCTGTCCACCAAAGCAGTAGTGTGGAGCTTATAAATACATATGCTTCAGTTCTCTGGTGTTCATGAAGAGATTTTGCTGCTGAGCATTTGAGCTAATGCTAAGTCTTTCAAACCATAAAAAGAATTACTCTATATGAATTATTCTTAAAAGTAATCTGAATTATGCATGGTTCTAGAAGAAGAGGAATTTACATGGGTGCCTGAACTTTTTGTCCTTTTTCCTGACGTCAATTGAAAAAATAAAGGAAAAATAACGGCGTGTTTAATTTTTTTTGGCTATATTTCAACATATGAATTTAAAACTAAGGTTACATGTCTATAGGGGACAACAGTCCTCTGGAGTTATAAACTTTAATATATAAATACATTTCACACTGTTCCAAAAGTGCAAACAAAACAATTTAATTTTTGTTTGAGCTCTATAATCTAAAACATTAATGAAAGCATTTTATTGCTACATAATAGTCCTAGATAACAGTTAGGTAATGTCTCTTGCTAGGGCAGTGGTAAGACGAAAAGTATTCTCCAGTTACTTTTTTAATGACTACTAAGAGTGATAGGTTCTGCTTAATGTGTTCTTAATTAGAAAAACACTTGTTTTCTACCATCCATTGCTAGTGCTTAAGTCCTCTTGAATTTCTTTCTGAACTCCATGAGAATGTAAATGCTTATGGATAAGCACTGTTGTAGAAAAATGTCATCTTCCTGAGACATATGACTAGGAATGTTGGCAAATATGTGATACGGAGGACAACCTAAAATGGCTTTGAATTTTACCAACCGAGAAGATATTCCAGGCTAATGATGAAGATGGTAGGAACCAGCTGACTTGCTGGAGTGATGGGATTCAATGTAGACATGTCAAGAGCTTTCTGTTTATGTAATTGGTGTGATACTGCAGATAAAATATATATCAATTTTTAGGGCAACTCTAAGACCTTCAAAATGGGCGATGATACATCTCCATGGCACTTTCCTCCTTGGCAGTGGTTGTATTAGAGCTGCTTTGCCATGAGCCCACATATTTTTTTGCATACATGAGCGAGCTGCTGCCAGTCCTGAGGGAATTCTGTCCCTCCACACCAAGCAGCCCTTCCAAGCTTCATCTGAAGAGAAGCATGTCTTGAAAAAAAAGCCCAAAAAACCAACAAAACCAAAGCCACATTAATTCCACTCAACAACATTCAGAAACAGTGCCGGATAAGCTTTTAGCTTGAGTTGTTGACTGGAACCTGTGCTATCATTAGGAAGAAATTAGATGTATTCTTGTGACAATGGATGATAGAAAATTTCTCGTCTCTCCCACACGTGAAAATTTTAAGCCAAACACATCAAAGGTGGTGGAGAGAGCAGACATCCCTTCAATGACCCCCGCGCCGCCGTAAGGAAAGCTGTCCCTCCGGCTGATCCCGTGGGAGACTCCAGCTCCCGATTGGAAATGGCGCCAGCCGCTGAAACCAGCTCCGTGCGCACACAAGGGGCTCTCTCTGCCTGGGGGACGCTGCTCCGCGTGGTTGACACGGATTGATCCCGGCTAGAGGAGGCAGGGCGGGTATTGCGCTCTCTCTCTCCCTCTTCTGGGCACAGGAGGATGGGTGAATGGGGGAGAGCGGGACCAGCGCGCCAGACGGGCGGCTGCGCTCCCCTGGTCCTCGAAGGAGCGGGCGCTGGTGCCATGGCCAGCGCGGGGGAAGGAGCCGCGCAAGGGAGGCGCGCATCCTCCATTTTGGTGAAGGGCGGGTGGAGAGTTGGCTCCCGGCGCCTCGCCGGAGCACTCGCCCCCACCCCGCGGGGCACCCGGCCCCTTTTCCCGCGGGGAAGCCGGACGGAGGCTCTTCAAATGGACGCCCCGCTGTGCCTCAAGTTGGTTCGAATTGGTACCAAGCTCCCCGCAGCGGCTTCCGACAAAATGGAGGACGCCACCACCACTGCCACCACCACCACCACCACCACCACCACCTCCTCCAGGAGCCATGTCGGCGGCTGATATGGCGCCCTCCCCCGCGGCGGGTGGAGGCAGCAAGGCGTCCTCGGCTGAGGAGGCGCTGCTCGGCGGGGCAGGCTGCGGGGACGCGGGCCAGGCGCCCTCCCTAGGAGACGTGAAGTCTCTTTTCCCTCTGGGAACGCTCCCATTACCCATGCTCTGTCCATCATGGGAATGGCCCCAGGATCAAAGCCCTAGCGAGGGGAGGGAAGGAACGGAGTGCGACCCCTCGGAGACGCACTGCCCGCCCCTATGGCTCAGCGGCGGGCGACGGAGCGGGAGAGGCGAGCCCGTGCCCCACGGTCGGAGCGGCGGCGCCCGCAAGGACCGAGCGCACGGCCGGGACGGCCAGCGCACCCTGCCCGCGGCCGGCGGGGCGCAGCCGACTCGGCGGCACCGAGAACTTCTGCAACTTGCCGCTGTCAAAGAGCGGCGCAGCGAGCGCCAGAGCAACCCTCGGGCACGGGTAACGAGCCGGCCGATGGGTAGCGATCCGGGTTCCATCAAACCTGATGGATCTAAGTGGGAAGAACCCCAAGCATGGCCAGGAGGAAGATTGGCAGTTTATAGGGTCAACCGGCTGCGGGCGGCTCTGATGGATGGGCGGCGCACCCACTCGGCTAGCCCAGCGCCAGAGCCCGCCCTCTGGGAAAGCCAATGCCGGGGCAGGGAGGCGGATCTCCCTGAGCTCCCTTGGCCCGGTTCCTCCTCCCCTTCGCCAGCAGCTGCGCTTCGCCCGGGACTGGACCGAGTTAGAGTTGAGGCGCCGGAGGAGTAGCGCAGAGTGCGTGCGTCCCCCGCGGGGGGGTCCGTGCCCGCAGGCCGTGGGAAGCCGGGTAAGGCGGGGGCGCAGCGCCTCACCGGGGCGGGCTGGCGGGGGGCTGGCGGCGCTCAGCTGCCCCCAGGGCGGGGATGGGAGAGCAGCCGCCGTGCCTCCCAGCTACCCGGGCGAAGTACCCCGCGGTGCCGCTGCCGCGCCGCCACCTCTGGTAGCGGGGGTGCGGGCGGCACCGGGGGCAGACCCACGCATAACCATCGAGCCGCGGAGGGGGGCAGTGGGGGTAAATGGGGGGCGCCCGGGGGCAGCCCCGAAATGGGGGGAGCAGGGGCATTTGGGGGAAGGGCCGGGTCTGCTCTAGCGCCTCCTATTTTAACTATTTTAACTCTCTCCCTTCCCGCCGGGCCCTGGGCTGTTGTTCTGCCCCTGTGACTCCCCCACCCACCGCCCTCGCCGCCCCCCCGCGGGTGCCTCCCTCCTCTTCTCTCCCCTTCCCTGCCCGGCGCTCCGCGGCTTCTGCCGCCGCCGCTGCTCCCCTCCCGTATTGTTCGGCTGGGTCCCTCTAATGGCGGACAGGAGGCGGTAGTGCTGCTGGCCGACTGCAGGGGGGCAAACCCGAGACCAGGGGCAACTGCGGGGCGGGGGGCGCGGGCGCTCGCCCGGCCCCGGGGCGCTGCCTCTGAGGGCCCCGCGGCCCCCCGGGCGGCGGTTCAGGGCTGACAGGGCAAGTTCGCAGGTAACACTGCTTCTCCCCGCCGTGGGTGCCACCGCTGCCTCTGTCCCCCACATTCGAGGTAGAAGCCCCCGGTGCGGTGGCGCCCGGAGAGGGCTCCTTGTCCCTCCTTCCTTCAGCGGGGACAAGCGGCGTGGGTGTGCCGTGAGGAGTACCCCACCGCCCCCAGGGAGGGCAGTGAATGTATTTGTTTGTATTTTTTATTTATTTATTTGAAAGATTGGGATTAAAGGGAAGTGGTGAGTGATGCAGGCAGTACCTGCCCTGGCCAGGCGATGGAAACGCTCCTTGGGGGCGCTGCCTGATCCTCGCCGCCCCCTGTTAACCCCGTGTCTTTCCCTTAGGCTCCAGCCCAGTTTGGTGCAGCCTTGGCAGCGACCAACAAGGAGAGGGAGCTCCATTGTGAGTGCTATTTGTGTATCTGTTTCTGCCTTCGCTAGACCTGCTTACAGCGGGCCTGAACCTTTCCCCCCGCCCCGTATTCTCGGAGGGCAGGGGTGGAATGAGGTTCCTCCAGGGCTGGGTGGGGAAATATCTGGGTCCAGCAGCTGTTGCCCTGGGGCGAAGCCCCAGTAATGGCTGTGAGGCGGCTCCTCCTCGGGGTGGGCGCTGCTGCTGCAGACATCGCTCCTGCAATACCAACTCCGGCAGGCAGACGACGGGCTGCTGCTGCTGCTCACGTTACCCGGCTCGGGAGGGAGGAGGAGGAGGGCATATTTCGGGTGCCCTCTAGAGTTCTGGAGCATGCATGAAAATCCGTGACAAGACACCTTCAGCCATCTTGAATTTTTTTTTCTACCCCCATTGCTCGAATCGCCTGTCCCGCAGGTCATCTCGAAGCTAAGAAGAGGCATGGGAGGTTTAAAATCACTCAGCAGTTTGCGATGGAGAAGCGCTCTCCATCGTCTCTTTGTGCATTCAGACTGGTTCTCTACACCCACAGATTTGTTTGGGTGGTTTTGTTGGGTTCCTTGGCTGGGCTTCTGAGCCATCTGCTTTGCCCCTTCCCCAAAAAGCTGGAGGACACTGGGGAAAACCACAGGTTCTCAAAAGCGAGCATTTTTGTTGTTTAGTCTGTGTAGGATTTTGAGAGCAGATTTTGATCACTGTTGGGTGTTAGATTGGCTAAGGAGAGGCTTGTTGCCAATCCCTGTGGTTAGGCTGGGATGTAACTTGGCTCTGGTTTCTGCCCTTGTTAGTATTGGGGCTGTTTTTTAGCTGCACGGGGGATCCGGAAATCGCCAAGTAGTGTAGCGAAGGAGCAAGTGAGGCTGCGAGCGCACGGGAGAGGCTCGGGAGCTGCCGCGGAGGGCCCGGGCGCGGTGCGCGGGCTGTGCCGCCAGAGGCGCCGGCGGGCAGCGCGGCGGCTCCGCTGGGAACGTGCAGCCCGAGAACAAAACAAAAAGGCAGCGCCTGCCTTGCGTTCTGGGTCCTTCGCTTGGGTACAGCACGGATTCAGGTGTTGCAGTCTTCCCCACCACTCCTATCTTCAAATTTTTCCCCCCCCGTTTGTTTCTGTCCCTTGCCGTTTTACGTGGTAGATTTTCCAGATTGGCAAAGCTTGCAACTTTCTTTGTCACTTTTTGGTGGCTTATGTATACAAAGAATGACTGGTTCGCTGCATAACCTCATTGGTTAGGATGAGGACATCAGATCTGGATTTATTCTGAGCATCTAAAATTACAAACCACATCAAAGACTTGTAAAAGTTTGCATGGCATGTTATCATTAATAAAATGGTCTGATTCAATCCTTGACTTGCTACAGCAGTTTTAAATTTTTAATAGTAATTTTTTAACTCTTACCATGTCTTGGATGCAAAGCTACCTACCATCTAATTTTACTTCTCATTCATTATGCGTTGCAGTCTAACAGCTGTTCTGTTTTTTTTCTGATGATCCTTCATGTCCAAAAAAGTTACTTCTAGAAGCAATCAAGCTACATAATACTTTGGAAGGAGAGGACTATTGTATACTGGAGCTGGTTTGACAAAAATTACTGCAGCTTTGTGTGGTTGCTTATGATGAGGGTACTGCCAAGAACAGCCGTATAGCTAAGATTTAGTAAACCTTACGAAGACTCAGTAAAGGTCTTGCACAAAAGCATCCTGGTAGGTGGCACATTGTCCTCCTCCAGCTGCGGTGATGGTGGTACAGCCTTCTTATGGCATCTGATAGGACCGTGCTGTTACGGGAGAGAATGTATTTGGTGCTTGGTGCTGCAAGGTCATCTCTAGGAACCAAACTCATCAGCCCCTTTATTAGGTGGTTAAATTCAGTAACTTGTTTTAATAGAAGACTGTCTTAATTAGAGCAATAAATTTGCTTTATTATCTACTAAATTTGCTTTATATTATTATTATTATTAATCCTCTTAGACCTCAAATATATTATTGCATTCTACTGTTGCTTACCCTATAATAACATGCTAAGAGGGATTTGCATCAGCAAGAATGTCAAAGTGGCAGTGAAAAAGTGAAAGCAGGTTTCTTTGTTTTTTAGAGAGCTTGTTCAAGAATACAGAGGGATTTGGTACAAAGCTGGTACAATGTCTTTCAGATTTTTGCTGGTGTTGTTTAGGTTTTGTTTTGTTTTGTTTTTGGTCCGGCAGCATCATGAATTGCCTTGTGTTGTTTAAGAAGTTTTCATTTTGGTTTTCATTTTTATGTACAGAATTACTGAAGTTCTGTCAAACTGTTTGACTTTGCACTCAATTGATATACCCTGCAACAAAAGCTGTATGGGGAGTTCTGTTAAGAATGTGTAGCAAGAATTGTTACTAATGGAAAATTCACTGTTCATGGAGAACTATTTACTTTTTCCATCACAATTAACAATGAACTCAACTGATTTATGGAAAGGGATTGAAATTTGAGTTCATAAGAGTTCAAAAGACTACTCATGTGTCCCATCTGAGAAGTTTGGGATTATATTTGCCTTATGAAGGCCTTAAAAGCCCCCTGTGTTGCAGTGGAATTTTGTGTCTGCTGAAATTGTGTTTAACTCCACAGCTCTTTTCAACTTCTTCTTAACTGTTTCAGTGATTTAACCTTAGTAGTTGAATGTTTTGTGTGGCTAACTGGGTTGCCTACACTTTAGAGTTCAGATGAAGCTTAGCTTGTGTTCCATATTTATAGCTTGCCCTATGTGCTGCTGGCAGATATGGCTGTCAGTATATGCCAACTTCATGTATGAAGGATTTACTCAATTTAGATGCTACTATTTACATTCTTCATTTTGGACCAAGATTTGCAAGTTTGTCAGATAGCATTTTGTACTTCTAAGAGAAATTGTTGGTAGAAGGAAGAAGTGCAAAACTTTTAGAATGCAGTTGCATGTTATGACCTCTTCAGTTAGAACTTTCACTATATTGATTTTTATATCATAGTTCTCCAGGTTCATGGTGGATTCCAGCTCCTCCCATTTGTTTCCCATGTTGTGTGTATTGGTGTAAATGCACTTCATTGGGACTATTTATGCTGCCATCTATTTTGGGAGAGAAGTGCTGATTCATTGTGGCTGTTCTCAGGTGTTTCTGTGGTTTCTAATGCACGAACAAGCTTTGTGTTTTTGCTGTCATGTGAATCTCCATCCCTTAACCCCCTACTCAGATGGTTAAGTGGCATTCTTTGCTGCTGTGGTTGGCTTGGTTGAATACAATCCAGTGTGTGCCCAGGTGGCCAAGAAGGCCGATGGCATCCTGGCCTGGATCAGCCCTGCTGTGGCCAGCAGGAGCAGGGCAGTGACCGTCCCCCTGTACTGGGCACTGCTGAGGCCACACCTCAAATCCTGTGTTCAGTTCTGGGCCCCTCACTGCAAGAGAGACATTGAGGGGCTGCAGCGTGAACAGAGAAGGGCAACGGAGCTGGGGAAGGGTCTGGGGCACAAGTGCTGTGAGGAGCAGCTGAGGAGCTGGGGGTGTTTATCCTGGCGTAAAGGAGGCTCAGGGGGGACCTCATCACTCTGTAACTGCCTGAAAGGAGAGTGTGGCCAGGTGGGAGTCAGCCTCTTCTCCCAGGTAACAAGTGACAGAACAAGATGGCCTCAAGTTGCACCAGGGGAAGTTTAGAATGGATATTTGGGAAAATATTTTTCACTGGAAGGGTTGTCAAGCATAGAGTCATGCCGCCCAGGAAAGTTGCCATCCCTGGAAGTAATTAATTAAAAGATGTGTAGGCGTGAAACTTAGGGACATCGTTTAGTGGTGAGCACGATGATGTCAGTTTAATGGTTAGACTTTATCTTAAATATGTTTTCCAACCTAAATGATTCTATTATTTCAATGCCACTTTATAATTAAATGATTTTGAAAATTTAAAGCTTTTCGTTTCCATGACCTTCCAGAAATTATCAATTTTGTGTGTATTCTGTGAAACTCAATGCCACTAGAGTTCAATAGGGCACACACACACACACACACAAAGAGTTTGATTATATGTATGTATGTATGAGAACATCAACAGTTGCAATAGATGAGATCAGTGACTGTCCTTTATGGACAGGGTCCACAGAGGGTTTCTTGTGCCTTCACCTGAAGTATCTCATGGACTGGATGTGTCAAGGACGAAAATCGTTTTCTTGCTCCAGTTTGCTGTCAGAAAAAAACTATTTCAATCAATGGTTATAATGCAGATTTTATTAGTCCAGCGTAAATAAAATCTACAGAGATTGTTAGTTCTCATAATTGTGACAGTTTCCAGTGATAAGATTGCCACCAACATATTTTTCAAATTGCTCTTGCTTCAGAGGCCATTTTTACTTAGTAAGTTTGTCCTCATGCTTAAATGCTTAATTTTTATCCATATTTCCTAATTTTTTTGGGATTAGCTTTACCATGACTTCATTCTCTGCCCCTTCCTCACCATCAGCTATTAGAGAACAATCTTATAGGGGTAGCAGGGAAGCATCACAGAGGTGGGGTGCAGAAGCAAGTTTCAATCATCTAAACAGTAACTGCAATAGGGGTTTAAAGCACTCAGGGGCGTTGTCAGTGCTCTAGCTCGCAGTACTGAGTGTCACTAGCACAGGAGGATTTTGATGGCTTTGTTTGTTTTTTTAAAGTTTGTCTGAGATGAGACTACTTAATGGTGTTTGCGTTGTGAAAAACTATGTGTTTGGGTCTCTAAAAAGGTGTAATATGTTACTTCTTTATTTAGAAGGTTTATGAACTTTATTGTACAGCTTCTTTAACCCTTACAGGACTATCAGGATCCTTCAGTTAGCATCACTGTAGCTTCCAAAGGCTGTAATACCGACATTTGTGTGCCTAGTACACAAAGACCTGTACAGAACGATGTTCAGCTGTAGTCCCTGCTCATCAGTTTTACCCCCAACACATGCTAAGCCGGGTGACATCTCAGTTCCACCTTTCCCCCATGGAATAGTTTGTACAAAATAGCCGTGTATGCGTGGGCACATGCTGCCAGTTGGGCACCAAGGGCCAACTTAGATACTTGCTGCTTAGACAGTTGAACTTGAGTTACTGATGTAAGTTTGGCTGGGCCAGATCATTAGGAGAGATCAGTGGCATTATGGAAGAGTTTGTTGTGTTTGTGTTGGTTTCTACATTTAGCTTCTTCTAATCTTTTGCTGTTAAAGATGGCATTGAAGATGATAGAAAATCGTGCACACAGAATTGTATGGCTTATGCCAAATTTTACTAGTTGAGGGCTGCTTACAGCTCACAGTCAGTCCAAGAAACATGGATGTCTTTGTTTTCCTCCTGCAGGCTTTTGTTGGAACTGTATTGGCAACTTACCTTTCTTTAGGCTCTTCTGTGCAATGCAGCCATACTGAACATTAAAATAACGTTAATTCATTTGAGTTAAGCTTTTGTGCAACTGTGCTTTTTTTCTCTTTTGTTTTTCCCTCTTCTTGAAAGTAGCCTTGGTAGAAACCTTACTTTTTTGGAGTTCCTTTTCCTTAGATCTGTGTAAGATCTTTCCAGCTTGGTATTTACTCCTAGTACTACATCAAATTTCTCTAAAAGTCATTTTGTTCATCTCATTCATAAATTCAGCTGTCCTGCCCATATGGATGACCTTCAAGTCTCTCTCTCTTCCAGACTTGCTGCCCTCTAAACCAGCTGAATCTGTGTGTGCTTTTGACTTCTCTTTGTGGATGTCTGACCTTTAGCTGAGGCTACTGTTGCAAAGGAAAACTCTCTGTGCTGTTGCTTGTAGACAGCAGTGTCATGAGATCTTTGGTTCAAGCCCACAATCTAGCCCTGGTTTTAGACATAGCACACACTCTTCTAGCAAAGACTGTAGATTTCTCCTGCATAGTAAGTGGTGTATTAACTGTTAATCAGCAATTAAGTTGTTGTTGTTTAGTTGTGTTAGTAAATCACATGAGTACATCTCATATCATGCCTTTGATCTCTGTATCGTGTGGTAACTATTTTTCTTAACAGATGTGGTAAGAATGATCCTGCTCTGTTGATATGGGTTCAGANCCTTTGATCTCTGTATCGTGTGGTAACTATTTTTCTTAACAGATGTGGTAAGAATGATCCTGCTCTGTTGATATGGGTTCAGAATCCTATCCCAGAGTACAGGATCTCTTTTGATTGTCTGATCATTTTGCATTTTATGGTGGTAAACCCAATAGGTTTTACTTAACTTTAATGTAATTTTGGGATTTAACTGTGAAGGGTACTGTCTGGTTTTTGTTGTTAATGAGATTGTAAGTACTCTTTAGGAAGTGACATCATGGGCAGGTAAACAATTTCATTCATACTCCTGTGATGCTCCTCATGCTTGGAGAAGTTCTGCGTGTGCACCCTTGCAAGCAAGCCACTTGCAACCTGTTAATGCAAAAGAAGCTGGCTTTTGGAAATAAAGCCTACTGAAAACAAACGCAAACCACTAGCTTTCCTGTCATCCTGGGACTCAAACGCACCATCCTTAGAACAAGAACTAATTGTAACCATTGTTTATGGTGGTGCTGTTTCCTTGTATTCTCATTTTTGTCTCTCTCCATCTGCTGTCCCTTATGTTTAGATTGTGCTCTTTGAACAGTTGTACTCTGTGTTTGCGCAGTGGCTAGCATGATGTGGTCTACAGCTTTGGCTCCTGGGAGTCTGTGATAACAGTTGGCATCTATGGGTGTGGTATTGGAGTCTTTTTTTCTTCTTCATGTGTGTGTGTGGAAAGGGAAAGAAGACCTAGTGTTCTGTTATACTTGAAATAATGTCATAATTTTGTTTGAGCAACAATTGATTGTTAATATACCAATCTATAGATGTTTAAGAATTCTTATTAAGGTGGCAGAATTTACCAGACATCTTTTGAATTTATAACTAGTGTTTGCACATGTGCATGTTTGGGATTTTGTTTATTATAATAGTAATTATTGTGAGTAGTAGTTTTGTAAGGGTGGCTATGTTTTTTGAAAAAAAATGTTCATTCAGGAAATGTTTTGTTCTAGATAGGTATTTGTAGGTGATGCCTCGTTAAGGAAGCCAAGTAGTATCTAGAGAGGCCAGGTAACAAGTCCTTAGTAATCCATGTAATAAAAAAAAAGCTCAATTTAGAAATGAAGGAAGATGGAGGGCACAACAAAGGTGTTTAGATTTTTCCAGAAGCAAAAGCTGGATATTTGCCACCATCACTGTGTTTGAGCATCATTATGTGTACTTATATCCAAAGAATTAATGAATAGAAATACTGAGATGGTCTGACTAATATTGTGTATAGTACAGTAACGACGTGAACTAAATTCAGCTTTCTTTAGTAATTGAGAAGAACTATAAAGTTTGGAAAAGATACACAAGAATTACATAAGGAGTAGAAAATATGCATTCTATTAACAGACTTCAGAAACTCCGTCTTTCCTCAGTTAAGAGAGAATAGATTAGGGTGTGACTTAATCCTGATCTAGAAGAGACTGTGCACTCAATAACATGTTAGGTAATAGGATGTGCTTCCTCCATCTCTCTCTCCATCCTCAGTGTTGAAGGCTGAAGTTCTAAGTCTCAGTTATTGCCTAAGCAGTACAAAATCAAACAGGGAACAGTGTGTAGCCTTTCAGCAGGTACAATAACTAGGAGTTGGAATAACTTATTGAGACATCACTTTCTTCTTTTTAGGCAAAAGTTTATAGAGGGTTTGAAAAGCTCCCTGCTAGGAAAGTAAACAGATTTTTTTTTTTTATTTAAGGCTCAGAATATAATTCCAGTTGCATTCAAATGACAAAATACTGGCTTAAAACAAATACTACCTTGTATATTTTCATGGGTTTAAATTTAATGTATATATTAATGTATAAAATGGCTGTATGACCATTTAAACCAGACTTAACTTACATTGTCCTTTCCTGTTTTTACCAACATCAGCCTTTTCTGGCTTTTTTGACTGTTCTATTTTTTTTTTTAATTTTGGGAGTCAATTTAGGTCCAGGAATCATCACAATGAAATTTGGGGGTGAGGAGCTATGTAGGTGTAGAGTATTTGCCCTTGCTTTTTGTGTTTCAGCTTTCTACCATCTTAGCTTCTGTAATAGACCGGCTGTTAGAATCCTTATACAGCTAGGGAGAAAGGGAAAAGGAGTAGGAATTCTAAACCACAGTAGTCCTGTCCAGGACTGGATGTGGTTTATAGTTATGGAACCACGGCCTTAACAAATACAGTATGCATCTTATTTAAAAATAAGACTACCTTTTACATTTTTGAAACAGTTGGATAACCTGGAGTCTTGATTGCATAATGTAATTTGGAGCCAGCCAGCCAGTGCAGCTGTGAAAACTCATCACACTTGCTGACCAGATCTGTTCTTGCCTTGGATCCCATTTCCCGTCAACCTTACCTCATATAAAACTTGAACTATTTTGTGGCTGTTTTTTTCTTTTTATTTTCTTCCACTTCCTTTTCCATCTCATTTTGTTTGTGGTGATAAGATTTTTTTCATTTGTTCCATTATAGCTTCACTGTCTACTTGGTCTTTGTCTACATGGGTTTCCCTCCTACATATAGCATCATATTAACTTAACTCTTTTAAATTCAGTTTTCTTTGTTCTGAATTACTTGATGCTTTGAGTAGTAATCACTGGAAGTAAATTGTGTTGAAGAAGCTTGTCCATGCCAGGTCCAAAATACTAGGTTGTTAGCCAATACTTGATTATTTCTCAGGGATGAAAAATCTGGTTGAGGCTGTTAGCTGATGTTAGCTATGCTAAAGGCAGAGAAAATGGTCTGTCTGCAAACTTGTTCATTTACAGACTTTGGCATAACAGTTTTTCCTCTTTCTAAGCATACGCAAAAATAAGGTATTTTAGAAGCATTAGTCAAAAAGATTTGTGCAATCAGGCATTGAGAAGTGTGTGCCATTCAGCATGGTGGCTACCAGTTACCCATGCAGAGATACTTGGTCATGGGTTGTACATGTATGAGTATAGATGGAATGCTAGGTTAAAATAAAAAATCCCAACCAATTAAGAGGAATGAAGAATAATGTTAAAAGTCCATATTATTAGTTAAAAAGTGTCTTATTTTCCAGAATGTTTGGGAATAGTACAGTCTGGGCACTAATAGGATAGAAGGCAGCTTTGGCTAGTCCTGGTGAACGGCAAGTAGAACATGAATAGTGCACCTCTAGCAGGATGAATGTAAACAGCATACTGTATTGAAATAAGCAAGGTGGTAGCCAGCAGTTTAAGGAAAGTGATTGTTCTGCACTGTCTGATAAGGGAGAACACATCTGCAGTGTTTAGTCTGCTTTTGGTTAGACTCTGTCCTAATGAAAATACAGATATTCTGAAGTAAGCCCATTGTAAGACCAGAGTGTTTGAACACATAACAAAGAAGGAAAAGCTGAAAAAGAGGGCTGTGGTCAGTCTAAAGAGAAGGTTGAAGGGACAGGTTACTGCTGTCCTCCACTACTTAATGGAAGAATACAGAGCAAAGCCAAGCTCTTCTCTGAGATACCTATTGGTAGAATGGCAGGTAATAGGCATAAGTAGCAACAGGGGAAAAATTATGAGTAGATAAGATAATCAAAAACTGGAATGTTCTTGCTCTTGAGATTTCTGATCTTTCCTGTCTCTAGTTGCTTGTTTGCCTTTGCTTGGTTTAGATATGATTGGCTGGTAACTTGACAAATTTGAAAGATTGTATGCTATTTGTGTATACCAGTTGGGTTTTGTTTGAAATGCCAGCAAAAGCTAGGGACTTAGTAGATTTGAATTCTCTGTTAATCTTCATTGCTCCCTGTGGAGCAGGAGTAAGGCATGCTTTTGAAATATGCACTGTGACCCACGGACACCAATGGCCTGTGTTCTATTGCCCAGGCCTGACATCTAAATAAATTTGCTGTTCCCAGGTTTGTTTCTGATCTAGCCATTCAGTATTTGCATTTCCTATTGAGTGTTGCATTTTTTAAAGTTAAGATCCATAAAATGACAACTTGGCCTCTTTTGTGGTGCATTAATGCCACTTTCGGTTTATTTTTCAGGATTTTACGTGTCCTTTTCCTGTTTTGGTATCTTTAGCTTAGTGTTTCTCTACTGTTTCTCTATTTCCTTTCTGCTTAGCCATCTTTCAAGTCTGTTGCTGTGGTCTACTGTTGCCTATTTTCTGTAAATAGATACACATTTGGATATAAGTTATAGATAAGCATTTATTGCAGGTCCTTTGTTTCTCTGTCTTATTTCACCTTTCTATTCCATTTATAATAAAGGACATCCTTAAGTATCATCTTGCTGCTTAGTAGTAGGTAAAATTTATTGTCTACTGCATTATGCATAATGGCTTTTAAGACTAGAAATGGTGCTGTGTTCTTTCTGATCAGTGTCTTTCCAAGATTAAACAGCCATGAAATACATAGAAAATGTGTGGATAAGGAGAGACATGTTAGTATTGCTACCCTAAAACAGTGTTGGTCAACATTATGATTTTGATTTGCTGTGAATTCCTATGCTGAGTGCTGCTTATTCTTTGATGTGTAGTCTTGAGAATTACTAGTGCTTGTTTTGTTAAGTTTGTTAGTTAAGTTTGAGGTTGACTCTGTATTTTGATTCTATATGTGCGTGCAAGGAAGCATTTATTAGCGTTCATTGAGTAGAAAGACTCAAGGAAGAGGCAGTGTTAAATAAAATTATTCAAATATTCCTGGAAGCATCAGTTGGAAAACAGATGTCAGCATTCAC
>VZUA01068882.1:4597-21945 GCA_013401035.1 Horornis vulcanius
CTCTTCTATTTTTCTGTTGGCTGCAAACTGAAAATCTAAAAAAATTAATTAAAATTAATTTTGTAATTAATTTAATTCAAAATATTTTAGTATTTTAATTAATGAAGATATTAATGTGCACAGAAAAAATGATCAGTCCCAGAGGAACTCTTTATGATTTTGATCAGTGTAAACAGAACCAATCTGTGTTCAGTAGTGAAGTGTGGCTCATAATAATGTCGATCACTGTACAGAAAGGGGTTGAAACAGCCAGAGAAAGGGCTGAAAGTTGTAAAATCCAATCTACAAGCATACTTCATTGAATTGACATGCCTTTTCATTCTGTGTAGCCCACGGCTGGGTTTTGTGGTTGTGTGCACCATCTGACTTGCACATGAACCTAAGATGCGAATGTGAACTGTTAATAATGCTTACACTGTGTTCATGATTTTTTTAGCTCTTTCTCACAGTGGTGCTCTGCACTTTTTGCATAGAATTAAGCACAGTTGGCTGTAAATTAGCAAGCTAGTACACAATTCAGCTGTAAAGCATGCAGGAGAATGAATATAGATCAGTCAAGTCAGCTATTTACAGAGTTTTTGCCTTAGAGATATGTTTTACTGTCTGTGCTGTGGAGATACAGAGTACAAATGATTTTCATTCTTGACAGTCTAAAAGTACACTACACTGTAATTATTAAAACATTTCAGAGAAGTCCAAACTCTGGTCTCTCTCCTACACATAAACACTGAATGAAACTTCTCCTAACTCACTGAAATTCTTTTTTTCCTGGGTATAAAGTAAAAGTGAATGCTTTCTTGGTAAAACCTGGCAAGTTCAATTAATAAAAGTGTACAGGAGATTATGAACACTACTGCAGTCCTGGAAACTGAGTCATAGCTTCAAATGATGACCACATAATTTAATTATTATGTTTAAATTCAGGCAGTAGCTGCCCACAATAGGTTTTTACCCTTCCTGGCAATTGTAGACACAAACTGAAAAACAAAGAAGAAAACAGACAGAACAGTAATAGGCAATTTTTCACTGTGTGCATATAGGCATGTCTTGAAGTAAAAGGTGTCTTACAATATTGAATGTAGGATATCCTGATGCTGTAACAGTATGTGTCTATTCAAAACCCTGGCAAATGTCCTGTGATTCCCAACAGTTAATGCGCTGATAGGTACACTGTGATTTCCATTTCCCTAATTTGAAAATCAGAGAAATATATGAAATACTATTTGGGTGGTATTGTTGTGGGGTTGTGGGGTTTTTTTGTTTGTTTTGTGTGGGGTTGTTGTTGTTTTGTTTTGTTTTGTTTTTTTGTTTTATTATTATTACTAGTAGTAGTAGTAGTAGTAGTAGTAATAGAACTATTGCTGCATCCAATGCAATGTGACCACAATGCTGAGGGAGGTAGTTCTGCTTGTCTGGTCAAAGTGAGACCCAACCTACCTGAGATGCCCATAATAGGAAGGACTTAAACCTTTTGGAGGAAGTCCAGAGAAGGCCACCAAGATGGTCAGAGGGATGAAGCACCTCTGTTGCAGGGAAAAGCCAGGAGAATTGGGATTGTTCATCTTGAAAAAGACAAGGCTTTGAGGTGACTTAATTGCAGCCTTCCAGTACCTGAGAAGAGTCGATATAAAAGATGAGGACAGACTATTTACAGGGCCTGGAGTTACAGGGCAAGGAAGAATGGGTTCAAAGGGAAATAGAGTAGCTTTAGACTAGATATTTCGAAAAAATTCTTCAATGTGAAGGTGGTGAGGCCCTGGCACAGGTTACCCAGAGAAGCTGTGGCTGCCCCACCACTCAAAGTGTCCAAGGCCAGGTTGGATTAGGTCTTGGGGCAACTTGTTCTAGTGGAAGTTGTCCCTGCCGTGACAGGGGTTGAAGTTGGTGAAACTTTAAGAGCCCTTCCAACCAAGGCTATTCTGTGATTTTTTAAACCTATGATTTAGAAGTCTGATTACTTTGTGTCTAATTATTCAACAGCTACCATGCATCAACTGTAAAGATGCAGAAAAAGTAACTATGGAAAGATCTATCTATTACCAAAGTATAACTATAGTATTTCATCTTTTTTGTAGCTACAAGCTTGGGATGAGACTTTGGTCTGATCCACTCATGTAAAGTAATTTTAGTATCATTTGCTTAATCTGTGATAAAACAAAATTTAACTTCAATACTTTATAATGTGGATGGATGGTTACAAAATTTCTTCTCAAATGCTTTCTAGATTGGGGGGAGGGGAATTTTGCATTTTCTTGTTTGAGTTTTGATTTTTTTGCCATTAATAGTTATTGACAATTAATGGAGAGACAGAAAGACTGATTTGGTGATCAGAATTCAATTTTACTCAGATTTTCTAGAAGCTTATATACCATTTCAAGTTGGTTGATAATTTTTACTACATGTTTTTATACATGTTATAGTCAAACTCATGCATTTTACAAACATGCTTGTTTGGAGAAGTTTGATTCCATCTCCTGTTTCCTATAAGAAAACCAAATCCCATCAGTAAGCAGACCTAACTCAATCCCCTGCAATCTTCAAAGCACTGTTTGCTCACGCCAGGGCATTTTAGTTACCAAACTAGCTATGCTAATTAAGTCTGTCTTGCTCTCTTGTCTTGTGTATTCCTTCAAATAGTGAAACACAGTTTTCCCCAGCATGAGTACTTCTCAGACTTCAAAGAAGTCTTTGGCTAGATAGCAACTGTCAAGATGCATGGGAAACAGAAAACAGACACCAAAGAGATGATGAGAAATAAGTAATGTGAAAAGTAAGTGATGTAACACTGGATAGCTCCTTCACTTATTTTATGTGACTCATTAATTTTAGCTGGTTTTGCTCCCTGTCTTTTGGATTTTGAATTTGTTTGCTTTCTAATGCTTGTTAAATTCTGACTATCTTGCCTAACTATGGCAGAACGGGCTGTGCCATGCAGGTGAGATGAATGTGATATGAGTTGCTTCCCATAAATTAAACTCTCATCCTTAGTTAATCAGTTACAACAGGTTTGGGATGAAGAAAACCAATACTGTCTGACACTTTCCAATTTCAATGACAAGTGCCACACCTCATGCCCACACCTAAAAAGTCCCATGCAAAATAAAAATTGCAATAAAACACTGCAGAGACCAAAAAAAGTCAGGAAGCAAGATGAAAGCAATGAAAAATCTCATTAATCAAATTGCTGAGCTTAATTCATAAAGGTTCAGAGGTGCTGTGGTATGGGTTGTCCTAAAAAGTTTGAACCACCTGCTAACTTTGATAAAGAGACCAAAATTCCCCAATAAACAGAAAAGTAACATTAACTCTGTGAAGGCCAGAACACTCAGGGCCCAACACCCACAAATGCAGACTTACCACCCTGGAATAGGCCCCCAGAGCCTCCCTTTACAAAGTGGGATGAAGCTCCCACAAACTCTTGTCAAATACAAAATTGGGTAATTTGACCCAGGGATGCTTTGCCCCGTGACATCTCCTGCAGTGAGATGGGATCAGTCCCCTTGGAGCTGTGCCCTGTCCTTGTTAGGCGTTCTCAGGACCTTTGTGACTCCTCTGTGTGTGTGGTGTTGAGAAGGACTCGTTGGTTCCAAGGGATGAAAGACTGCACACTAGAGAGCAATGGGCACTCACAGTCCAGAAAGCCAAGCAAGTCCTGCGCTGCTTCTGAAGAAACATGGGCAGTTAAGGAAGTTGAGGGAGACAATTCTGCTCCTCTGATTCTGCCCTCAAGAGGCCCCACCTGGAGCACTGTGTCACGGCCTGGGCTCCTCAGCGCAGGAAAGATGGGGAGCTGGGGAGGCAGACTCAGAAGAGGCCATGGAAATGATCAGAGGGCTGAGAGTGCTATGTACACAGGTTGAGAGAGCAGGTTCTGCCCAGCCTGGATAAGGGAAGACCCACTGCTCTGGAAGTGACCTCCAAGACCTCCCTTTACAAAGCACAGAATGAAGCTCCCCTGAAACTGTGTCAAACAGAAAACAGGAGACCCACATGATCCAGGTATGTTTTGCCGCTTGAGATTCCCTGCAATGAGGTGTGATCAGTTCCCTTGGAGCTTTGCCTGTGCTTGTGGGATGCTCCTGGGGCCTTTTACCACAAGTTTGAAATAACTCACAGAGAAGCCACTGGCCAAGGCAAGGCTTCTCTGGCACCTCTTTGGGGAGCATATCTGTGCAGCACCAGGAGCTTGATCCAAGTGATATCTGGGCTTTAGGAGCCCACCTGCACTGTGGACACACTGTGGATTTCAATAGGAGAAAGAGCAGGGTCCAGTGGCTGCCACGCCAGGAGGTGAGGGATGGGGCATCATGTGGGTGAAGGAATGGAAGAAGAGTGAAACACCTGTAAGGAGTTCCAGGCACCACACAAGCCGTTGAATACCATCTGCTGCTGTGTGGAAATGATGTGAACTCTGAAAGAGCATGACAATCAGAGCTCTACCAAAGACAGAAGAAGGAATGAGCTCAGTGCCACCACATCTACACCTGCAGGAAAGGTGCAGCAGCAAATGTCCCTGCAGATACAGCTGCCTGGTAGGCCATCTGCCAACTTAGGAGGCATCATATAGATTTCTGGGAGGGGTACAGGGGGTCTGATGCACTAAAGGGAGAGAAATTCTGTGGAAACAAAAGCACTTGAGTGCAGGCTCATCATCTGAGACAAGATGGGCTGGGTGCAGAGAGGCAGAATTTCTGATTGGAACTAGTTTAGCTCCATAGGTCTGGTCCAGTCCTAAAAGAATTTGCACAATCCAGACTCTGGAGCACAACATTTTATTGAAACAAAGAGCAAAAAAGCAGGGTCAGGTTTCAGGGGATAAATGCGGGAGCTACAGATTAACTATTACTACATTTATCTATGAGAATCTGCACTAGCTACAGATTAACTGCTTAACTGCTATCTACTCTTAATATACAAAGTGGTCCCCTAGAGACTGTGAGCAAGCACCCACCGACTCAGCTCTGTGCATGAGGATTCTCTCCAGGGTGACCAGTAGGATTCCTTGGAGCTCGGGTCGTAGCCCACTGCACCCACACAGGGCTGCTCTGGTGCCAGCAGAGGTTGGGTGTTTAAACCCTTTGGTAGTCTGGCAGCAGGGTAAGCTCCCTGGGAAGCCACTTGTTGCCTACAACAAAGTGCTCAAGCAGATTCTTGTGCAGGAAGCAGTGCAGGTAATCCAAGAGATTCCCCCACCCACTGCAGGAAATGCCTCCTGTGCCACTGCAACAGGGGCATGCTGGAGTTTTGCTCCTGGCTACTGCTGTCTGGGTCATAGCTCCTTTTCTCATAGCTAAATCACAAGCCAAAGAACAGAACCAGTGTTGCAGTGTGGACTGATGGTAAATTACTGCAACCTTCTGAGGGCGCCTCCACAGGGAGAGTGCTTCACCAGGCACACAGCAACCACACAACACACACACCACATGTAACTAGATAGTGTAGCAGAGAGCAGGAAAGGTCTTTGTATGAGTTTCCAGTAGTGTTCATTTCATCCACACACCAAAAGGGTCCAGGGACGAAGACAATGAAAAGTAGAGGGTCCAGGATTATTTATGGTTACAAGGGGGCAGATCAACTGAAGGTATGGGCAGGCAAAGGACCACGGTGGCTAACAGGGAAAAATCAGGGTACACAGACAGGGATACACATCAATGAGGGTACTGAGAACTTATTCAAGCTAGGACGTATATGGTTAACAGGCATTGATATGGCCAATGGGCCAACACAGGGAGTAGAACTGGGGTAGACTTACATGTCACAGAGCTCCATAGGAGAGACCTAGGGAGTTCTTCCAGGGCATAGCCCCTGAAGGTCCCCTGGCAGGCCCATCGTCTCCACACAGCAGGACTGCAGCAAGGGCCCAGAACTACCAATGCTGCAAAGTAGCCCAGAGCAGAGCTCCCTACACCTCACCACTCTGATCCAGGGTACCCTGCTCCAACCCCAGCAGCATCCATGTGCTGGTGTGTGGCATGTGGCCTTATCCAGCCTATTTCTCGCCTTCTGCAGGGACTGGAGAAGGCTGTGCACAAGCCAGACAACGAATAGTATGACCTCCATGACCTGTGGTAGCAAGGAGAGAAGGGGTGGCGTGGCATGTGACAGCCCAAGCCTGGATAGGAAGGCTGGGTGTCATCATGGGATTTCAGGGGTGAAAGTCCTTTGGTGGCAAAATAAATGAGAGACAGGCATGATCTGGTGATCCAAAGAAGAACCACTTTAATAAGAAGCAAAATAATAAACAGTAAGCTGAGTTTGGACACGGTGTTGGATGTTTATTCAGCCCGGCCAGCTCCCGACACCAATGCCAGGAGTGGGCTGTTTCCAGAAAGCAGAGCAATCCGGGACCCAGCTGTAGGGCACAGCACTGGTAAATCACACGCTGAGGACAAGAGCAAGAAACATGAAGAGGACTTCTGTTTGGTTTCTGAAGGGTTGCTCCACAAAAGGGTCAGGGACAGAAGGAACCCAGAATACAGGCGAGCATGGACTCTTTTACTGCAGAGGTCTCAGGATAGGATACAATTTCTTAACCAACAGGGGTTACATGGGGGAGGAACACAAGGCGAGATTTGCAATATACAAACCAATGGGGAAACAAAAGGAAGAGAACAGATCAAACAAACCAATGGAGCTTCAAATATTAGGGGATGTCCAAGGCTGAGGGGCAAGTACTGGCTAGGATTGACAACAGAGAAAGGGGAGAAACAGAGAATATTTTTGAAGGAGGTTCATGTCTTAGGGTACAACAGACAACTAGGACTAAACCAGTGCTATGGGGGGGGTACAAACCCAATTATTAAGGATGAAATTACAATCCAAACACACCACAACATTGCTTAGTATGTGATCCACCAAAAAGGGAAGGGCTAAGGGGTAACAGTTAATTTCTATAGAGTAGAACAAAGGCAGAGTATGGGGGCAGAAAACAACAGCAAGTTTTGACATGTGCAGAAAGTGAAAGCACAAGGAAAATAGTTTTTCAGTAGAAGACATTTTGATTGCATCCAAAGAAAGACCTTTTTACTGTGAGGGTCCTGCAGCCCTAGCACAGATTGCCCAGACCAGCTGCGGGCCAGGCAGGATGGGGCTCGCAGCAAACGGGGCTGATGGAAGGTATTCCTGCCTATGTGAGGCTAGAGCTAGAGGAACCTGAAGGTCCCTTCCAACCCTGAGCATTCCACGATTTTCTGATCTTGGGTAATAACTTGGGCTGGGGGCATGGAGGCCTGACAGGAGGGGAGCCTGGTGCTGTTGGGTTCAGTGTCCCGGGGAAGCGCCCAAGGCTGACTGTACACATCTTGTGTGAGGCACACAGCAGCCGGGGAACGCACGGCCTCACTGGCTGATATTGGCCCACCGGGCCTGTTCTTTGGGGACTGCCGGGCGGCTTCCAAACACATGCGTGGACCCTGGTGAACGGAGCAAGGCCAAAGGTCTGTAGAAAGGAGCCAGCACCATGCTCAGCGCCCGCCCAGCTCCCTCAGGCTGAGGAATGGCCCGACACCCTCTCTCAGGGCGCAGCAGAGGTGGTACAGCTGGAGGTCAGGGCGCAGAGCCCCTCAACAGCTACAGGGGAGTCCAAAGCACCGTGACATGAGCGGGAGACTGGATGTGGGCAGCAGCGAGAGGGGCTGAGGTGGGGTGGGAGCAACTGCCGGAACTTGAACCAGAAAGTGCTCTGGAGTACTACTCTGAGGGGGATGGGGCAGCTCAGCCTGGGGAAAAGACAGGTGAGGGGCTGTAGAGAGGTGAGGCTCAGTCCCTTCTCCCAGGTACCAAGTGGCAGGACAAGGAGAAATGGCCTCAAGTGTCACTAGGGGAGGTATAGGTAGAATATTCGGAAATTTTTCTCAGGGAAAGGGTTTTCAAGCATTGGAACAGTCTCGCTGGGGAAGTGGTGGCGTCATCCACACCCCCTATGTACTGGCCAGGGAGGGAGGGGCAGTACTATCCCCTCAGCTCTCCCCAAGCTGAGAGATGATTTTGCTCAGGTAGTAAAAAGAAAATGGGCTATGTATTTGAGGTCTGCCTCAGTGCATCTGAGTCTTCTAGTTGAGCTGAACAAAAGAAAACAGAAAAGAAAAAAAAACCCACAACCAGAGAGGCCCAGCAGACTGCTGGATTCTTGTTGCTGTGCTGACCAATCAAAACTCCAGTGATTATATGTAAAACCAGATCAATTGAATTGGCATAGCTTGAGGTTACTTACATTAAAATCACAGAATCACAGAATATCTCAAGTTGCAAGGGACCCATAAGGGTCACTGAGTTAAACTGCTTACTCCTAAGAGGATAGTTTCACTAAACCCTGTCGTCCTGAGCATCATCCAGATGCTTCTTCAACTCTGACAGGCTTGGTATTGTGAACACTGCCCTGGAAAGCAGTGACAATGACATTGGCCAGATTTTTGCATATTCTGGGATGAGCTCCAAGGGCATCATACACTTGTGTTCATCAAGGTGGAGGAGCAAGTCTCAGGTTTGGATGGGAATTTATTATCCCTGCAGTCCCAGTATTCCAAAACAAGGATCCAGGGTTCCCAGGACCCATCATCAGTGTTAAAGAGAAGGGGGAAAGGAGGGATTAAATGTGTGCTTTATCTGTGTCCCTTGTGATAAGTACCTGACCTCGTCAAGTACCAGAGCAGTGTTCTCTCTATTCCTCCTTTTGCTGTTGACTTGTTTTACAAGCACTTTTTGTTGTCCTTCCCAGCACTGGCCAGCTGGAACTCTGCAAGTTTTGGGCTCACAAATGAGCAGCGCAAATGCTGTTCACCCATTGTGTAGAACAGCAGCTGTGTAGTCCTGCTGTGTTGCCTGTTCTTGCCACCAGTGGTCACACATTTTTCTTTGATGCTTGAGTTCTAAAAGAAGATCGTTGCTCAGCCCAGTCAGTCTTCTGCCCCACTTGCCATTGCCTACACCTTGTGCTCTTGGAAGATGGCTCTTCAAAGGTGATCAGCATTCATCCTGTAGGCTGATTCTTGTGATAGATTATCCCCCTTTAAAACTTGTACTGGAAATAAGATATTAGCATGTATTTCTTTTTTCACACAGGCATTCTATTACTGCAAATTTTTCATAGTTGTGTCTGTCCCTTACAATGTGTTTATACAGTGTGGAACACAAGGGACCTTGATCTTTACTAGGATGCCTTAGCATGAATCAAGAGAAATAATTAATGCATAATTTCTTCATTATCCTTTGCTTATAGTGTGTCAGTATTTCAGACAGAGAGCAGAGAAAAAAAAAAAAAAAAAAAAAAAAAAAAGAAAAAATAGAGGACAATTTATCTTGGTAGTCTCTCCTGAATTACAGTAGAAAACATATCTTTAGCAGCTGCCATATTCGTATGAATTAATTATGCAATTCTGGTAGTAATATCTCACATTTCTTTATCTTGTTCAATCTATTGTTAAAAAGGGCTATACTTGCTTGTGCTGAATTTTAACATTCTCTAAAGATATACTGCATTTGAGCCACCAAGTGTTTTGCCTGAAGCAGAAGACAAAACCAAAGGGTTAAGCATAGCAGGTTCTGGTTCATCTCCATGGGAAAAGAAACAAAGTCTAATTTTCCTTCATTTTCTATCAGTCTTGTGAAAGACTGAATATAGGTTTCTTCTTCAGCTGTTTCTGGAACTTTCATCTGGAAACTCTTTACAGATGAAAAATCTGGAGGAAGAATGGTGGCTCTTTTTGCTACTTTCTGTGTCTGGACTAGGAAGTTAAAACAATCCAGGACTGTTCTCTTGCTAAGACCAGCTGGAATAGGATGATCTGCTTCCATCATACAACCTCCGTTACTCTACAAACAAGTCTAAAATCAGAGAATTACAGAATGATTTGGTTTGGAAGAGTCCTTAAAGACCTTGTACTTGAAACCCCCTGCCATATCTGGAGATATTTTCCACTAGACCAGATTGCCAAGAGCCCTGTTCAACCTGATCTTGAACCTTCCAGGAATGGGGCAGCCACAGCTTCCCTGTGTAACCTGTGCCAGGGAAGAATTTCTTCTTAATAGCCTATCTAAATCTGCTCTCTTTCAGCTTAAAAAAGTCCCCCGTGTCTTTTCAAAAATGATTGTTAAAAACAGACACTGACTTGTCCTAAGTTACAAACTGTATCCACAATTTGTGCAGCAGAGTGTGGGTTGCACCAAGGGCTCTTCCAACCATTTATCATCTGCGATGTGTCTGTTCTGGACCTTGGTACTTCCCTGTCCCAGTTCAATAGTGTGTCAACACTGTGGGAAAAAGCAGGCTTTACATGCAAATTGGTGAATATCAGAACATTAGACAAACAATTGATCTCCAGATGGAATATCTGAAGCCTTAAACCACTATCCTGAAATAGAGAACTATCTTTCCAGTTTCTTTCATCCCTGCTGCTCTGCACATTTCAAAGCTTATCTTAGCAGAAATAGAGAAAATAGATTTTCTTTTTAAAGTATCTGTTCTACCTGTGAATTGTGCCATTCTTAACCACCACAAATTGCACCTTGACAGATGGACCTACACTACATTGAGGTGTTTGCAATGTGTCCTTAAAATATCCTTTAGCCTAGAAAAAAAAATTCTGGTGATGTCTTCTGCATTCCTGCCACTACAGCCATAAGCTCTTTTGCAAACCAAACATGCTTGCTGCCAT
Source organism: Horornis vulcanius (assembly GCA_013401035.1). Classification (NCBI taxonomy): domain Eukaryota; kingdom Metazoa; phylum Chordata; class Aves; order Passeriformes; family Scotocercidae; genus Horornis; species Horornis vulcanius. Next base: position 15,250 of record VZUA01068882.1, read on the forward strand.
TCCTTCACATCTGTAACATTTAACTTTAATGCCTCTGCCCCTGAGGAGCTGCAGAGTAGCATTTCAATTCACCATCCACGGATTTGTCTTGAAGAATTAGAGACATGTCAGTTTATCAGTCTGTGACTTTTTCTATTAACATTGTCTTCAGGTTGACTTGGCAGCACACAAGGAAAATAAATCTGGTTACCTGTAGCTGGTCTGTCTTGCCAGGATAGTGCAGCTGTGGCTCAAATCTGTTAAATTTTTAAATTGCAAACATTGCAATGACAATATAAAATTTATTAGGTAGAATAATCGCTGGTTCGGGGTGCAGAGAAAAGCAATGGAATATAAACCATAAAAATAGATATGGAAGAGGTGGGTTTTTTGGTGTTTTTTTGTTTTTTGTTTTTTTTTGTTTGTTTGTTTTTTGGGTTTTTTTGCAAAGCCTGGAAAGTTTTATTGTTTATCTTATTTACAACCTGGACCGACACCCTAGAAATAACACAAATGGAGTTGTCATGTAAATTATAGGACCTTTTCATGTTCCAGTCTTTGGAAGATCTATGTGGACACTGTTCCAAGTAAGCTGCGTGTACCTTGTCATCTGCTCCTAGGCCTTTTCAACACCATTTTCTGTTGTTCTTTTAATGATAAAGGTATGAAGAGAAGCATGATAACCTCAGAATTTTATGCCATGAATAATTCTTCTGAGATGAGCCTGTTCTGGCACTTCTCACTGCTCTGATTTCCTATGACATCCTGGCATGGAGCAATGCATGATCTTCTCCATCATGCTCTCCATGTTGACATAAGGCTATTTAGTGCTCAGAACAGCTGGCTAGACACTCAATGTTTTTTGAAATACACAGGGTGTTTGAGACGCCCACAGGAGACTTGCAGATTTGGTACAGGAGTTATTCCTCTTCAGCTCCTCAGCGGGTCAGGAGGAAAAGCTGAGCTACCTCAAAGGCCTTGTTTTTTGGTGAGGATGCTGGGTTGATGATTGGACTTGAGGATCATAGAACCAATGTCATAGAATCCAATCATCAATAATTGGAAGAGCCCTTACAGCTCATCCAGTTCTGTTCCCCTGCTGAGGAATAGAACTTCCTTCCTGCACTATTCCAGGTTGTTCAAGCCCCATCCATTCTGACCTTGGACACTCCCAGGGATGAGGCAGGCACAACTTGACAACCCGTACCAGAGCCTCACCACCGTCACAACCAAAAATTTTTTCCTAATAGCCAATCTAAAGCTACCCTCTTTCAGTTTAAAACAATGATCTTAGAGGTCTTTACTAACCTTAACAATTCTATGATTCTAAGAAGCTGACAAATAAATTGAGCTCCAATAGTGAGATTCAGCTGCAGAGTGAGACAATTTAATTGGTGCCTGGACTCAGTTAGATTCTAAAGTCCTGCTGTAGCTGATGGAGACCAAGTTACTGCATGCATTAGACCCCAGGAAAGGAGCTGAAACCGCCTTAAAGGAGGGATATATTTCTGTCCACAGGTCTAGTGTCAGGAGGAATTATATTGCAGTAGATCTCTGACTGCTGTGACAGCTTAGACATACAAATCACATTTAGACACGTACGTAAGGACTGCAAAATGTTTGTTAGTTTAGTTGGGTTTGTGTTTTTTACAAGAGTTTAAACCATCACAGTTAAATATTCCAGGAAATAACAGTGAACCTTCCACCAAAACAAACCAACCAACCAAACTACCCCTCCCTAAAAAAAAAAAAAAAACACCTTAAAAACAAACAAAAAAGCCCCAAATAAACCAAAAAGAGTAGGAAAGGCTGTTTCCTATGATTGTTAGCTTAGTGAGACAATATGATTTACATTTTTCCTTTTACTTTTCAGCTGTAACATCAGCCAGGTTTTCTCCTTTTAAGTAACACTTCTTTCTTAGTTAGTCTCTCCCAGACGCTTGTACAAGTGTCTGATCTCTTCTGCTGTACTTAAATTTCATCATAGCTACATATTCATGCACAAGGAAGATTTCTACTTAGAAAAGTAAATCAACCTAAAAATATTTTTGGTTTATATATTTTCAATCTCAGGAAAATGCAAATTAATGAAAATTAAATTTCTATCAAAAATTTATTTCTCTCAGCCATAAACTACAAAAAAAAAAATAGTATGATCTAGGAATTCCTGTTAGTTTCTGTTGCTCCCACTTACTGTTTTTGTTATCCAAAATCAGGTGCTCAGTTGTATCCTGCATGGTGCATAATATTTCCCTTACTGTATAAAGGGAAGTGATATCTGTTAAGTAACTGGTATAGTGATGCAAAATGTCAGAGCATATACAAAAAAAGGGGAATAAAACACATATGACAGCTTTAGATCTGCATCTTTTACCATTCCTGAAAGCATTTTACTTCAAAAAACCTCATTGTTCCAGTGCTTTTTGATTATAGTGGGTTTTTTTGGGAATTGAAGCTGTTGCTTGGCATGTTGAGACAAGTTGAAAATTTCCTTTTTTTTTCTGTTCATTTGGGAGACTGCATAGCTTCTACCGCATTAGGGAAATTAATAGAGGAATGTTCTATTAAAAATGAACAAACAACAAATCCACAAAAAAAAAAAAAAAAAAAAAAAAACAAAACCAAAAAACCCAAAAAAACCCCACAAACAAACAAACAAATAGACAAACAAAACACACCCAAAAAAAACCCCACACATAAAACCCCAGAGTAAGGAATTCATTGCAGAACAGATTTCTGGAAGTTGCAAGGAGACATAGGTTGCCTCATTTTTGCTGTCTTTTCCTAAATGTTTGTTCCTGGCTACTGTCAAGTGCAGGTCCTTAGGTTAGATTTTTGAGGTAAATGTTCCTGATCTGGTTCTAAGTGTCTGCAACAAGATAGTAATGAACTGGAAAAAGTTTCACAATGAATCAGTAATTCCCTTTTCTGGGGGGCATATGGAGCTTTCCTTGAAGCTGTTCTCGGTGAGTGTGAGCTGCACTGGCTGAATCTTCTTGTCATGGGAAAATTTCCTAAGTGACAACAGAACATGAAGCTGTCTTCAGAAAATTTGCTTGGTCCCAGGTATTCCTGTGTATTTATCTATCTTGTAATGATCTTAAATCATTTGCATCTTTAATGCTAAGGATGTAGATTTTAGGATGTTTTTTCACTCTAAGCTTGAAAATCAAGTCATAGTGATTTATAGTAATGTTTAATACCACATCTCAAATTGCAGCTGATTGAATTTAAATCTCTTAATCATGCTCTCTATACCATGAAATTCCTGTAATCAAATGCTGAGAAGGATAGATAGCCTCAGAATTTTTTTGAGTCCTTTACAGAGAAGAGCCTGGACCTCTACCAAACTTGACACTTAAATATCTCAAGGGAAAAAGGGCCTTTTATGTGAAAAACCAGACTTGTAAGTCAAAATCACAGCTAGTCAGTGCTTGGCTTGTACTTTTTGATGGTACTAGTTGGTAGTAGTCTCCATAGAAGATTAGATAAATGCAGATCTGTGACATGGATTAGGATATTCTGCACCATTGTATGCAGATTGATGTCAGAGTGTCCTAAGTACTTTTTTACAAGTGTTGACTGAGTAAAACAGACAACATTTTATTGAAAGATCAGAAATTGAAGTATCATGCCCCATTGCTGATTAGGTTTTCACTAAATAATTTGCTGCTTTATGACCTGTCTGAAAGTAAAGGGTACCCACATTTCTGAATGAGTTTGACAAATGTGATGGTTTTGGCTTCTGTTCTTCTCTGCCAAGGTCAGGATGAATAATACGGGAAATTAAGATGTCGAGTTTGGACTTGGAATGTTTATTTTATCTTATCTATTTACAGTATTTACAGGCTTACGAGTCAGGAGCTTAACTAGCAAGCTAGCGAAACGAGGTAAAATGGAGCACTTCTAATTTTTTCCAAGGTCTTTTAAGCGATAATTACCCAATACTAAGGTGCCACTTATGTTATTTATGTTTCTGACCCAATAATGACCATTTAAGGCCCACAACGCAGACCTTTTTCACCCAATTACAAAAAACCACCTAAACACATGAAGACGGAGGAGGAAAGTGAAGAGGGACTCAGACAACACCCAAAGCCCTCCATCTTGACTCATATGTATTACTATACACTAGAACCCCAAATTCTAAGCTTCTAGGACTCCAACAGACAAAATGCATTATTTTCAAATCTTACATGAGGCTAACTAACATGAAGTTTGGTGCTTTAAGCTTATCTTCACAACTACTCATCTTCTCATGCATTGTGCAGAAGTTGGGCAGAGTTGAATGAAGAGAGAAAAGGATGGTATCTAAGGCTCAGGGTTTGTATCATGTCTCATCATCCTTCTCTTGATGTGTTCCATGTGTTTAATCTCCTTTACTGCTGTCAGGGTATCTGCAAATGAATAGTTAGACATGGAATTGTGTTCATGGAATATATGGTTAAATTTACACTCAGTACATCAAATATACTTTTAAAGGTATATTAATAAGCATTGTATTAATGATTTTAGCTAGGGTACTATTCAGCACAAAGTACTAACACATAACATCCAACATCTCCTATGAGAACCAGAGGCTTTGGCTGACCATAGATTGGGAGTTCATTTTGTTTTCCACATTTTCTACTGGTAATTTGCACAGCATTTTGAAGCTGTGCTTCAGTTTTCAGTGGTTGTTTCTAGGATGTGTAATGTCTACACTATGGAGATTATTTAAATCATGTAATGCGTGGGGTTTTTTTGTTGGGGAAAACATTTGAATATTTTTATGCAGATCCACCTACTTGACTTCAAGTACCTATATATCAAACTTTCAGCCTCCGTATATAGTTAAGGATTTTTATCACTTTTGAAGGATTGTGGTGGGTTTACCCTAGCTGGATGCCAGGTGCCCACTGAAGCCATTCTCTTACCCCCTCTGCAAATGAACAGGGGAGAGAAAGTCTAACAAAAGGTTCATGAGCTGAGGTGGGAATGGGGAAAGATGACAAAACAATTGCCATCATGTGCAAACAATACACAACCTGGGGATATTAATGAACTTATTACAAATGAAAATTAGAACAGGATAATGAGAAGCAAAATAAGTTATAAAAACACCTTCTCCCACCCCTGTCTCCTTCCTAGGCTCTAGGTCTTCCTCCCCACCAGTGCAGGCTGATAGCAATGGGTGTTATGGTCAGCTCATCACACATCGTTCCTGCTGCTGCTCAAGGAAGGAAGTCCTGCTGCTCCAGAGTGGGGTCCCTCCCACAGCAAACAGTCCTCCTCAGGCTTCAGCCAGAGTTCTCCCCACAATCTGGAGCTCTTCATTAACTGCTTCAATGTGAGACTCTTCTCCCCAGACTCAGTCCTTCAGAACAGCTTGCTCCAGTGTCCCCCTTGGGATCACAAGCCCTGCCAGCAAACCTACTCCAGCCCGGGTTCCTCTCTCTGTGGGTCTGCCGGTTCCTGTCAGGACACCTGCTCCCACTTCCCTCTTTTAAGATCCCTCTTTTGGGTATCACCTTGCTCTGGCATGTGTCTCTTCCATGGGCTGAGTTGAATCTCTGCTCCCCCATACCTTCTCTGGGCTGCAGGGACACAGCTGCATCACCAAGGGCTGCAGGAGAATCTCAGCTCCGGAGCTTGGAGCAGCTCTTGCCCCTCCTTCTGCACTGCCCTGGGTGTCTGCAGGGCTGTTGCTTGCACATGTTCTCATCCTGCTTTTCTCTGAGCCCAGCTACATCCACACAATAACTTCTTTTTCTTCTTAAATTTGTTACCACAGAGGTGTTACCACCATCACTGACTAGCTTGGGCTTGGCCAGCACAGGGTTTATCTTGGATCCATCTGACATTGGCTCTCTTGAACATGGATGAAGCTTCTGGCAGCTTCTCACCCACATACCCCTCTTCCTACCAGAATGTGGCCACACAAATCCAAACCATGGATATGAACTTGATGAAGACCTGAATCAGCTTTGAGATATGCCTTACTGTTTCAGTATATCAAATATAGGAGCAATAAGGACTCAGTTTAAAATGATAAATTTGAGTCAGATGTGAATATTTAGCTTTCAGGACAAATCTATATAATTTGATGCATTTTTCAATAATATTTAATTTAAAGCCTTTTTCAATAATATTTCTAGACACATACATGTTGAGGGCATCNTCATAAGCTTTTTCTTTTCCAGTCTACATCATATGAAAATATTCTTCCTGTGTTTCCCTCCACATCAGCTTTCTCATCTATTTCAAACCTCATTTCAGTATGTCTTTTCATTATTACTTAAATCTATTAATTTCCCATTTCCCCTGGGATTTATAGATATGTTTTTACTCTATAAATTATTTTGAGAGAGACTTTTTATGTAGTACCATGGAGAAGAACTAACATTGTTACTAATAGGCAGCCACTTCCTAGGCTGAACTTCTAATTAAGTTATTCTTGGTTCATACATGGGAATACTAACCATGTATTCTGGGGTTACCAGGGTTAATTGTCTGTCGAGACTATAGGGACTGCATTTCTTTAACTAACAGACCACTAAAAGAGTAAGTGAAGCTTTCTGGAACATGATTATAATATTATATATAACAGCTATATTTGAAGTGTCTTCTTAGAGGTTCAAATGTAGGTGGAGGAAGATTTGGGCAGCAGAAGGAGTGAGGTACACAGCAGAACAGTTAAAATGAGATAAAGAAAAAGGACAGATGGAGCAAAGAATA